>JARHVA010001075.1:292500-337500 GCA_037957365.1 Torreya grandis
GTTACCAACTAATATGGGTTAGATGAGTGTGTAGTATAAATATTAGACATAATTGGCCTATTTGGAGTGGAGTTGATAGTGTGTGGAGTCAAGCAAAGGACAAAACCTTTGAAAGAGAAGGTACATTTCATTAAGGACCAATACATAGTGAAGAGGATCAAAAATTATTGTTTTATCAAGGTGGTGAAAGTGAACACATAGGTCATTAGACCTAATGATCTTAGAAGAGGTAGATTGAGCGAGTAAGACCTAGTGACTGATTCAATGAGTGTGCTCAATGGATGGATTGAAGAGTAGAGCATGTTGAGGATTGTGTTCATGACCTAAAAGTCATGTTACTAATTTTTTGACAAAGTTTTTGTATTTTTTTATTGTGTATGTGATGAGAAGTGAAGAGTGATCCAAAAGGGTGTTTCGGATACATGGCTTGAGTATGCAAGTGTGTGAGAGTGTAAAGGGGAAAGAGTGCAAATAAGAGAAGTTCATCATCAGGTATAGAAGACATCAAATTAGAAGTGGATATTAGATCAAGGTATTTATGTTTGTGCTTAGTTGCCTAGGGGTTTGGTTCTTCCTTGTGGGATGGGTGTCTCACTAAATTAGGGGATGGGTGTTCCTTGATCAGTTGGTTTTGGTCTAAATGTTGAATCTTATCTGTATAGAACTATAGTCCATCTTGTAGGGTTCAATGGGTTTTATCCCCCAAGAAGGTTTGCCACATATATCATGTGTTATTTTATTTATCTTTTTATATCTTCCTTGTTCATTGTAATGGTTAATTTATATACATCATTATTGTATGTCCTGAATGTTTAAGAGTTAGGAATTGAATTAGATTTTATGGCATCACTGATTCACCCCCCCTCTCAGTGATTGTACCTCTAAAAATTGGTATCATAGTAGGAAATTCACTTCAATTTTAACCACCTAAAGGTGATCTAAGGTACAATATAGGTAAAAAGAAAAATTGTTCAAAAAAGGAACATCATGGATGATGAAGTTTTTCATGACAGTGGATACGAAGAAGTGTTTTATGATAGTGAGGAAGAAGAAGTTGATCTATAAGTTGAGCTCATGTGTACACTTGGTGAATTGAAGGAGTTAAAGAAGAGGAATCATAAAATGAGGAATATGATCAAAGTTTTTGAAGCACAAGTCAAATATCTTCAAGGGAGTTTATCAGGCAAGTCCATGAGAGAGGAAAAGGAAATCAAGAACTGATCAAGTCTATGGAGGAAAAAACATGTAGATTGAAGAATGGCATGGCTAAATAAGCTAAGGAGGATAAGGAGACCATAAAAATATCAAAATTCAATTAGAGGTTGCAAGTTCAAGCATGAGAGCTAAAGAAGATGATTGTGTTCAATTGAAGACTAACATTATTTCCCTAAAGGATGAGCATGAAAAGGCCATAGTCAAGATAGGAAATCTTGAAGAAGATCAAAAGAAATTAGGATAAGGGAAAGAGGTCAGTAGAATGAAAGTCAACAAGATAGATCAGGTTAAGAGAAAAATGAAGAAGCCAATTAGACAACTAAATGCTTCAAGGTATGCCAAATTTTTTATGGGTCATTATTTTATTTGTCATCGTGTTGGTCATAGAGCAAAGGACTATATAAGAATAAGTAATCAGTCAAAGGGAGATCACTATCATATTCAAGCAAAATGTATGAAAGACATTGTTTGTTATAGTTGTCAAATAATTGGTCATATTTCTAAGTTCTACAAGTAAAGACCATTTAGTCAAGATAATTTTAATTAGGATCTTAGAGTGAAAGTTAGAAGACCAACTAAAGAGACTAATGCAAAGAGATATTCATGTTAGGATCATTATTATGCATGCAATCAGTTTGGCCACATTACTAGAGAATATAAGAGGAGAATTAATCACTCAAAATAAGATCACAATCATCATCAAGAAAAAGGTATGAATGATCTTATTTGTTTTAGATGTCATAGAGTTGGTCACATTACTAGATATTTCAAGAACAAGCTGAATGAGTTTTCAAAGCAAAATATGGTGTATGGAGTTCCTTGTGTGCAAGGAAGAGGTCACACATGGTTATGGAGACCTAAGTTTGTTATAAGAGATCAGTTTGAGACTAAATATGGTTTTTTCCCCATGATATACATAAAAAAGTCAAGAGTTTCTAGTGTCTGCATTTGTTGACAAGTTTGAAGCAAAGAATGAAGTCAATGATTCATTCAAAGTCAATTTTATGATGAGGTAGGATTGCAAGTCAGTAAGATAATGGAGATATGGGAGTCTCTTAAGTTTTGGGACTTTTAGTCTCACTATGTCAAAGGGGTGTCTCTCTCTAAGATTCAAGGAGACACTTTACAAAAAGAGGAAGAATGGTAGATGATTGTTAGGTCTTGGATAGTGTTGTATAATAAGAAATCCATGGAGGCAGTCCTTGGGGTAAAGATAGAGGTCTTTGAGGGATAAGATTGTGAAGCTAAGTTGTAGTAGAATAAAGGTATGGATGTAATCAAATTTCATCCATAGTTGGTATCTTGAGGTAGCTTGATCTAGTGTAGTGCCTTGATAAATACTTGGGAGCTTGGTTTTAGATGAGTCAATCTACATTGTGTTTGTTCTTGTTGTTCTGATCAGTAGATGGTGACTCTTGAGAGAGGACTTGTGGGCCCTAGAAGTTTAGAGATTGGTATGGATTTAGGGAGAGTTAACTTAGGTGTCTTTAGTATGGTATGATATTTTAACATGTTTCTTGTGAGAAAGATGTGTCAAGGATTAGATCTTGGTTGTATATGTGGTCATGATCTAAGGGGGAGATTTTGTGATATACTTCAATTCAATAGGATCGTGTTATTTGGTATGCTTCATCAACTCAAATGGAGTACCTTAGCTAAAGGTATGAAAGAAAGGATGGTAACTTGTCAAGATATTTTATTACATAGAAAGACCGAAGGTAACATTGATATAGAGGATGAGGATAATATGTTTTCATATATTTGATATCATGAATAAGGTCTTAGAGTTATTTATATGACAAGTTGTGTTTGTCATGGAGTTCACAGTGTTCTCAAGATGAGATAGTTCTATGAGAGTGCTTTGAAAAGGTTCTAAACCATGATGGCTTGTAAAGGATAAAGGTTAATTATTTTGAGATGCATATGAGGGTTATTCATGTTTGCTTCAATTTTATAAGTTGGTATAATGAATATATGAAATATATTGGTGGTTTCATAAAGATATGAACTGAGTGTGGATAGTGTTGAAGAGTTTCTAGTAGATCTAGTTTGTTGAGAAGTTTTTTTGAAGATATCATGATCTAGGTGGAGCATGATGTGAGGGGGAGTATATGTCATATGTTTTAGTCATGGTGGAGATATGAATAAGTTTACTATATAAGTGAACTCAAGGATGTTGATATGATGACTTCATCAAATGAAGTCAGGTGCTTTGACAATGTATTGAATCCTCATGCATAACAAAAGAAAAGGTATCTTTATAAATGGTCAGGTCCTAGGATCAAAGGACTATGTAGTAGAGTATGAAAGATAAAAGAGAGTTAAGATCAATTAATTTTGGTTTTTCAAATTGGATAAGGTGTCTTGGTAATATTAGAATGTTGTCATGATCATTTTTTGGTGTTTTGGCATGTTGATTATTGTATATACAAGGTCTCCAAGCTGGGTATGGAGATTTCCAGGTGTCATTTGAATAATTACAAGTTTTAAAGGTGTCTTACTGGGATATAAATGTGTGTTTACCTTATTAAAGTGTGTTCTATGTGATTTCAAGTTTTGAAGGTCTTTTGTGTGCAATTGGAGAATTTTTTTTGCTCTTAGGTTTCCTAGTTTGTGTTTAAGGGTATGCAGTTAAAAACACCATGGTATAAGAAGTATGGGTTCCAAAATGATTCTAAGCTAAAAATTTGGTCCATAAGTGTGTATTTATGACCTTAAATTTTGAGAAAAGTTTCAGATTTGGGCATTGATCAAAAGGTGGTGTGTTGATCAATTTTTTCTTGTAATTGCTCATGTTAGAAAATGGTTTGCCCAATGATTTTAGATCTTAGGATTATTAATAAATTTAAATGGATAAATGGGTGCTTTAAAATTATTTCATAGTCTTTTGTATGTGTAGGGTTGGTTCCATGGATGAGGATTTGTGCAAATGGAGGGCTAATTGACTAGTAGGTTTATGGAGGAAGTATGTTGCAAAGGAAGAGTTAAGAGTTAATTTTTGGCATGAATGAGGGGGAATATGATAATGCTATAGATATTAAATGTCAATCCATGAAATTTCATACACAAATTTATGGGATCTACAAGGTCTAGCTATGTCTGATCAAAGAAGAGTGTAGTCATGGAGCTTGTTTGAGAAGCTCAAGGTAAGAAGAGGTATGCACAATGTTAGGGGGAGTCTGTATCATTTTTTAGAGAAGGTTATTTCCTATTATTTGTCATTGAAGTCTTTTTAGGTCCACAAGATTAAAATTTGAGCCCACTTTATCATTATGTCAAAGGGGGAGAAAGTTCTTTAAGAGAGAGATAGAGTCTGAGCATAAGCTTTGTATTGGTATTGGACATCAATGGCAAAGGGGGATAATGTTGGATGTTTATAAATTATGTTTCTAAGGTGACAAAGGATTTTGATGAGCTATCATGTGTGCTATAATGATAATGACAAAGTGTGATTCAGTGTGATGTAATGAACCTCCTACCGTAGATTACCTCGTACAATAGATTTAATCAAAATATGTGAAAATAAAATAACTCTTACCAATAACAGAAACACAGAAAGCTTATATTGATCGTAGGCCTCTTCAAGGGGGCAACCTCCTTTGAGCAAGCTCAATACAATGAATTCGCGGATGCCTTCATTGGGCCTCAACACTTGCTTATATACTAACTCTATTCTAAAAACTACTACTTCCCTTGTATGTGGGACAATTCAAATAAGCTCTAAGGGACGACTTACAAAGCATATGCATCCATAGAAATTATTACACTAATACGGGTAAGTCACAGGTTCCTAACATCCCCCCCCCCTCTTAAAAAAAGCTTTGCCCTCAAAGCTTCAGATGTGGGAATTGTTGTTGAATCTGGAAGAGTGGTTCCCATGTTACATCTTCTAGTTGCATGTCGTGGCATTGGATTAAGACCTATGTGATGGAGTGGGATCAAATTTGGTGGGTGCGCCGGTCTAGGATTGCTTCTGGATTGAGAAGGATGGAGCCTTCATTATCAAGTGCTGTTAAAACTATCTACACTCAGATGTTGGATCCAAGAACTTATTTCAAATAGGAGACATGAAAGACGGGATGAACTTGGGAGGAAGGTGGAAGCTCTAACTTGTAAGCAACTGACCCAATCTTTTGAAGAACCTTATATGGCCCATAAAACTTTGGAGCAAGCTTTTGGTGCCCTTTTAGTTTTAGTGATGATTACTTGTATGGCTGTAGACAAAGAAAGACCATATCACCAGGTTGAAAGGTATGCTCAGAGTGGTGCTGAGCAGCTTGCTGATTCATTCAATTTTGTGCCATGTGGAGATTGTCTCGCAACGTGCAGAGAATTTGATCCTGGTTTTAGAGAGTACTGTCAACTGCCTAAACTAGTGAGCTGCCAGGAGTATATGGAAGAAGTGGTGGCGGTGCTTGACCATAAACTGCCTCATAGGGAGTCATTTTGGTGGAAATGTGGTATGAGGTATTGTACCACCATTCTGCTAGGGGAAGCCACTTGGCCCATTGATGTTGTTGTTCTGAAGCAAAGCAATGAAAGAAGGTCTCCAAGCATTTGTTGACTATTTTTGTTTGGCCATTTTTTTGTGGGTGGTACCCAGAGCTCATTCTCAATTGTGTGCATGTGTGATGAAATAGTTCCATCCAAAAATGGCTAGTGAAAGTGGCATCACGATCTGAGACAATTGAAGAAGGAATGCCATGAAGATGGAAGATCTAATCCAAGAAAACCTATGCAACTGTGGAGGCTATGTATTGGTAGCTGAGTGCACAAAAATGACCATATTTGGAGAGGTGATCGACTATGACTAGGATCACTGTCTTTCCCCCAGATGTAGGGAGGCCCATAATGAAATCCATGGAAATATTTGTCTAGATCCTAGTAAGAATGGGCAAAGGCGCGAGAAAACTGGGAGTCAATGTGGTTTCACCTTTGTGTCGTTGGTAGGTATCACATTTGGCCACCATCTATTTAATTTCAGCTTTCATGCCTTTCCAAAAGAAGTGTCGACGTGCCCGCTCATGGGTTTTGAGACACCCTGAGTGCCCTGCTGAGGGGGAAGCATGGATTTCATAGAAGATAGCCTGATGCATGTCTAGAATTTGGGGAAGCACCAGATGACCCTTGTATCATAGAGAAGCACCATCCCATGAATAATGTGGTACTACAGAGGGGTTAGTGGCCAATTGATGAATGAGGTGGCATATGGAGGGATCATTTGTATACCCTTGTTGGATAGATTCCAACCATTTAGGAATGGGCATGGAGATTGTAGAGAGGGAAGGCTGGTCCTCAAAGGTTCTAGAGAGAGCATCAGCCACAACATTGTCTTTTCCCTTCTTATAGGTGATCTCATAATCATAACCCATAAGTTTGTTGACCCACTTCTACTGAGCTAGGGATGAGACCCACTGTTCCAAGAAATATTTCAAACTCTGATGATCAATTTTGATGCAAAAATGGTTTCCCAGTAAGTAGGGTCTCCATTTTTGTACTGCATGTAAAATTGTCATCATTTCCTTTTCATATGTAGATAAAGCTAAATTGCGGCCAGAAAGGGCTTTACTAGTGAAGGCAATTGGTCAGCCCTCTTAGAGAAGAACAACACCCAAGCCGATGCCACTGGCATCACTTTTGATGGTGAAAGTTTTGGTGAAGTCTAGCAGTGCCAAAATTGGTGTGCTACACATAGCCTATTTGAGTTGGATGAATCCCTGATCCGCTGTTGCACCCCAGGTGAAAGCATCCTTCTTCAGTAAGGAAGTCAAAGGAGCCGCAATCTTTCCATAATATTTCATGAACTTGTGATAGTATCCTATCAGGCCTAAGAAACCATGAAGGCTCTTGAGGGCGGTTAGTTGAGGCCAATTTTGCATAGCAGTGATTTTTTCTGGGTCTGCGCGAACCCCATGCACTGAAACAATGTGCCCCAGATAGTCGATTTCCTCTTGACCGAATGAACACTTGGATTTCTTGGCTCATAATTGATTGTCTGCTAATAATTGTAATGCCCTGTCAATATGTTGGAGATGCTCGGCCCATGTGCGGCTGTAGATCAAAATGTCATCAAAGAAAACTAAAATAAATTGATGGAGAAAAGGCTGAAAGATTTTATTCATGAGTGCTTGAAAAGTGGAAGGGGAATTTGTAAGGCCAAATGGCATGATAAGGAACTCATAGTGACTGTCATGTGTATGGAAGGCTATCTTTGGAATGTCATCAGGATGCACTCAAATTTGATGATAGCTAGAACACAGATCCAACTTGGAGAAGAATTTGGCCCCATGGAGCTCATCAAGAAGCTCATCGATGACAGGAATTGGGAATTTATCCTTGATAGTGAGGTGGTTAAGGGCTCAAACGTCAATGCAAAGGTGCCATGACCCATCTTTTTTGTGGACAAGAAGGACAAGGGAGGAATATGGGCTGGTGTAGGGGTGAATAACTCCAGACTTGAGGAGTTCTCGAACTAAGTTCTCAATTTTAGTCTTTTGCAGATGGGGGTAACGATAGGGCCGGATGTTGGGTGGTATGCTTCCTATAAGGAGAGGAATGTGGTGATCTTTAGGGCATGAAGGGGACAAACCTACTGGTTCTAAAAAAATGGTTGCATGCTTGTCAAGTATGGCTTGTAAGTCTGTAGGGTGGTTAGTAGTAGCAGGGGGCTGGAGTTGAATGGAATGCAGTTGTGCAATGACCCCATGTGAGCCTTTCTTCAAAAGTTTTTCCATGCGATGAGAACTGATGATGTTAGTAGATCCTAGTAATAACCCTTTTAAGGTGTGCTTCTGACCATTATCTGTGAACTGCATCCAAAGCTCATAGAAGTCCCATAAAATAGGTCCTAATGTGTGAAGCCACTGTGCCCCTAAAACCACATCACACCCTCCTAAGGGTAGGGCACACATATCAGAGCAACAATAATAATTGCCAATTGTAATACACACATTTTGACACATCCCTTTACATGGCAATGTGCCCCCATTAGCAATCATGACTTCAAAGCTAGAACAAGGGTATATAAAGTAGTATGCCACCTTAGTAATGCAAGGATCAATGAAATTGTGAGTACTGCCCTAGTCAATGAGGATTGTGAGAGGGATATTTTTGAAGCACCCTTTGAAATTCATGGTTTGGGGAGTGGTGACACCTACTAGTGCATGCACTAAGATCTCAAGTTGAGTCTCTTGAACCACTGGGTCCTCTTCAGTGCCGAGTTCTTCTTGAGCATCTTGAAATTTTGGAATATCAGGCTCGTTGTCTTGCTCTAGTGGTGACTCCACATCTAGCAAGTAAAGTTTTTGTTGGATGCACCTGTGACCCTTAACCCATTTTACATCATAGTTGTAACATAATCCTTTCTTTTTGTGAGCCCACATCTCTGCCTCAGTCAAGCGCTTGATTGGTGTGGTTATGGTTGTCCACTGATTCACTGTGTTCTTTGCTGGGAAAAAGGTGGGAGGTTGACACTGTGTGGAGAGTTTATCTTCTACTAACTTAGCCAGACCCAAAGCATCCATCATTTTTAGGTCAAAACATTTTTACCTCTAAGCAGATCGGCTCTCTGAGGCCACTAACAAAGCAAAGAAGTCATCTGACAACCCTTCAGTGTGATTAGCGAGTTTTTCAAACTCAATCTGATATTCATGAACAGTACCTATTTGAAGAGTTTGGTGAGAGCTCCTGTGAAATCCTCAAATGTTGAGGGACCAAACCTACCCAAAATTAAGGATGCAAAATTTGACCAATCGGGTTCATCATTTGTCTTGAGATACCAACGGTACCACTGAAGTGCTTCTTGTTCCAAATGAAAGGAAGCAATTGGGACTTTATTTGCAGAATAAGTATTGTGGAGGTTGAAGAATTATTCAGCTCAATATATCCATCCTACAGGATTTGTACCATTGAACCATGGAAATCCTAGCTTAGGTCCATGGGAGAAGTTGGATGCAAAGGAGTGATGCTTTGAAGAAGACTCCTTCTGCACTCTGTTGAGCAAGATGTTATTTTATTGATTCAAGCCACGCATCATATCAGTTAACTCTGTAACCTGATATTTCAATGCGGTGATTTCTTCTTCCATGATTTTTGTGCCAGCACGAGTGGTGACCATAACCAGTTGTTAATAGCTGGGGATCCTTCGTGTTGAAAAAAAAAATTGGACCTTTTTTTTTTTTTTTTTGCGGCTGGTTTTTTTTTTTTTGTAACTATTTTTTTTTTGGCTATTTCAAGAATGGATTGTCTGCAATTGTGTGGTTGGAAATATCATCAACTGTGGATATGTTGTTGTTTGCTCTCTAAACTTGATAAGTTGGATATGAATAATGTTATTTTATTGATTCAAGCCACGCATCATATCAGTTAACTCTGTAACCTGATATTTCAATGCGGTGATTTCTTCTTCCATGATTTTTGTGCCAGCACGAGTGGTGACCATAACCAGTTGTTAATAGCTGGGGATCCTTCGTGTTGAAAAAAAAAATTGGACCTTTTTTTTTTTTTTTTTTTGCGGCTGGTTTTTTTTTTTTGCAACTATTTTTTTTTTTGGCTATTTCAAGAATGGATTGTCTGCAATTGTGTGGTTGGAAATATCATCAACTGTGGATATGTTGTTGTTTGCTCTCTAAACTTGATAAGTTGGATATGGACCCCAGGTTTGTTTGGCTGCCTAAAGGATTTTTAAATTCTCTTTGGCCACCAAAGCTGTCTGATTGAGTACCACTCTCCAGAAATTTTTGGCCGTGGGTTTACCCCTTAACAATAGCTTTTGGTTTACCTCACGAGTGGGATCTAGTCAATCAGGATGGGGTCGTTGCCCTTTTCACTGGCAGGTCCTCTCAATGGGCTAGCTACTTTGGGGTTCCTGTGGTACTCCTCACTATGAGTTTTAGGGCTTATGCCCAAGCACTTCCCATAGTTAAGTGGATAGGTATTTACCCAATCTGAAATGATGGAACCTGTAATGAAAAATTTCTTGCCAAAAAATGGCGTAGCTCCTGGAAAACCCTGCTTTGAAAAAAAAATTGCTCCAAATCTACCCACAAAGCCAAGAAAGTGCTCTGATACCAGATGTAATGAACCTCCTACTGCAAATTACCTCTTATAATAGATTTAATCAAAATATTCGAAAATAAAATAACTCTTACCAATAACAGAAACACAAAAAGCTTATATTGATTGCAGGCCTCTTCGAGGGGGCAACCTGCTTTGAGCAAGCTCAATACAATGAATTTGTGGATGCCTTCATTGGGCCTCAACACTTGCTTATATACTAACTCTATTCTAAAAACTACTACTTCCCTTGTATGTGGGACAATTCAAATAAGCTCTAAGATATGACTTACAAAGCATATGCGTCCATAGCAATTATTACACTAATACGGGTAAGTCACAGGTTCCTAACATGTTCTTGCATAGTTCTTCAGTGTTTGATTTACATAGGTAGATGGTGGATGTTATTGATGGTATGGTCATGTTGTAAAGACCTTATGGGTTATTTTGAATGCTTCAAGTTCTTGTGGAATTGAAATGAATTCATCATAGTGATAATTGATGTCTTAGTTTGTCATTGATGATAAAAAGAGCATGTGGTACTACTACATGAATGACAAAGAAGTTGTGTCTGAGCGCTTGAAGAGATATGGCACATTTTTAGGTCTATAAGGACAAGAATAAGTTTTGAGGCATCCATAAATGTCTTGGTGAAGTTATGGTATATCAATTGATCATTTGGAAAGAAAAACATGCATATTATAGCTTAATAAAATCCAGACCATCATTGTATATCATGCAAATATGTATGAACCAACAAGTTTGTGCATTTAATGAAAGTACTCAAAAATTCAACTAATGTAAAAGGATTTCATGGAGATGTTGTCTACAGTGCCAAGAAGGTACCCTGAATATTTGGAATCTTGAATTGTTTTCTAACTTAAGTTATAAACCTTCAAATTTGCTTTTATAGACTTTGATGGGCCAAAGACCATCAAGTTTAACTACATTGAAGTCTGAGGTCACTAGTCAGTAGATCTAATGATGAGTGTTCATCATCCAGATCTTGATCCAATAATGCACATGAAGTTATATTGTTAAGGTTCATAAGATTAAATTCACTTGTGACATGTGTTTTAATCTTATTGAGTTGGCAGAAGATCAAAGGTTCATGGTATTTATAAAGATAGAGAATGAAAGTGTGGGTTGAGTCAAAGAGTCAAATGTGCAAAAGGCACATAGAACTACCAAGTGGCACAATCATAGGAGCTCTGATCTAAGATCAATGGTGAGTATTACACAATAAATTCTAGGAAACTCCTAAGGATTTTGATGGTTTGTATTTATCCAAAGTTTCCAAGGAGCATGAGATGATGACAAAATGCTCGATGTTTAGTGTCTGAATAGTGACAATTGGTATTTAAATATTCAAATTTGCAAAGGAAAACTAGCGCTTAGTTTTTGAGATATATCTATTGATATAGGACAAATTTATTGATGGTTTAAAAGGAAAATTTTTAAATGACTCCAAGGTACATCTAGAGACACTAGTTATAAGGTTTGAATATTCATATAACCAAAGATATTGAGCTCTAAAGTTGACTATATGTTTGATCATGTTCTGTAAGTGACCCGAGAAGTATAATTGAAGAGTTCTTGATAGTATTTATATGTTTCAAGATTACATATATATTAGATAGTGTTATAAACTCCATAATTACCATATGTATGGATTTTGGAGGTTTGAACATGTAGAGTAAATTTTTACTCTACGTTGCATCCAAATTTTCAGTTGAGCACTGCAGTTTTGGTTCCCACGTACCTTGGTCGTAGCAGTAGAGTTGGAGCAGAACACGGGTTCATTTTCTATCCAAGTATCAAAGTGCAGCAGAGGCTGCCAAGTGTCACTATCCTAGCATGGGTTCTCTTTCCCCTCTTTTTGTTTCTTTCATTCATTTTTGCCTAAGTATTGAATTTGAGTAGAAGCTGCCAAGTGTCACTTTCCAAAACAGGGAGCCGGCCAATTGGCATCATCCAAGACACTTTTCATAACTTTTCAAGAGAGCCACGGATCATGCCACATATCCAATAGTAACTTAGTAAAAGGCACCACATGTCGACATCTGCATCTCGTATCGGCACCCACATTCATTCTATTTCTCGACAAAGGTTTTCAAAAAGCTAAGCAGTAGGGAGCAGCAAAAAATGCTAGGTGGCAGTTGTGGAAGACCCTAGACTACTTTTCAAAGGAGAGTAGAAGTCACCATGTGTCAACATCTAAGAGACAGTCAGTTTGATGCCTGGGTTCAATGCTTTGGTTTAATACCTTGATTAATGTGTAAATGGTGTACAACATTGAATCATTGAACTATTGAACTATTTTGGTTCATTGGGAAATTCAAGGGAGTGTCCCAAAAATCAAGGGATCAAGTACCTTTTTAAAAGGTAGTGCAGCATTTGTTTCATTTTTGTTTAAATTCTAAAGATGAGCGAAAGCTGCCAAGTGTTGTTCTCTGATCCCCCTTTCTACTCCATTCCTAGGAAAAGTGGAAGCCGCCACATACCCTTAACTAAAGCAGTGAAAGACGCTATGTATCTTCCTTGAAGCCACGGAAGCCTCCACATGTCAATGACTGAGAGATCATCTTTGAGTTTCATTACTGAATAAAGATTGCGGTGGACCTCAGGGGTTACTTCAAAGTTTTACAGAGGCTACCAAGTGTCACCATCTGTAAGAGTCTAATATGTGCCTCAAATGATTCTACAACATAGCTATAGAGAAACAAAGAGAGTCGCGTGTCTTTGATGAATCAGGCAGAAAGTGCCAAGTGTCATTCTCTGGTGCCTTCTAAGTAATAAGAAGATTTTTAGGAAACTGACTAAGTGTCTTCTCCCATTTCAACATAATAGAGTATTCTGTGTATCTGTTGTCGCAAAGCAAAATGGAGGGAAACTCGACTAGAGTTAATTTGAATAGATGAAATAGTTCACCGAGGTAGATTTTTGGGGCTGACAAACATTGAAGGTGTCATTTGTTTATCCCCTATGAGTTAAGGGTGGAGTAGAATTATGTGGGAAAAATGGTGATGGGATGAGACATTCAAGGCTATAAAAGAAGAAGAATTGTAAGAGGAGAGGGAGATTTTTTATAGTTTTGGACTGACTAGAGTTTTTGACTAAATAGTATCATTTGCTTTTGTATCATTTTCTTGAGTTATAAAGTTGATGTACCTATGCATGTTTTTGTGCCTTTTATATGGCTGAATGAATTAAGAAGATTGAACTCTATGCCTTGGTTGATATTATCTGTGTCATTTGCAAAATTAGTCTAAATTGTGGATTTTCTAAAGTTGTGATTAGGAATGCCATTTGCTTTTGTCTCATTTTCTTGAGTTAGAAGTTATACATAACTGTACGTGATTTCTATGCCTCTTATGTGATTGAAATATTTTATTAAGAAGATTGAACACTATGCCTTTGTTGACATTTCATGTATCTCAGCAAAAGAAGTCTCTGTTGTGAGCCTCTATTTCTTTCAAGTTCAATCTTTTACATTGATCATGCACTTGTCTGCTCTTATTAAATGTAATTGAATCCTATATATATAGTCTCACTATGCTTAGGTTAGGATTAGGATTACACTCAGGCTCATCACCATAGTTAGGTTTCATTTCCTACATTTGCATTTCTATTTAATTTCTTATCCCTTTTCCCCCAACACTTGATACAAAAGAAGAGACCAGCTTCTCTAAAATCTAGAGGTTGTTTCAAGCTGCAATATCTCACAGCTTGAAATTTCCCATTATTGATTGATTAAGATCAAGCACAATTTTAATCATCAATAGTTTTTGGTATGCCCAGTGGGACCAATCTTGAAGTTTCTTTCAAGACCATATGAACCAAAGAGCTACGAGGAGTCAGAGCTATGGTCCAGTCACCAAATCGCAATCTACTACAAATCTAGGTATTCTTTTGCCACCTCTGGTAACAAGTCCACGGAGAAGAGCTAACCTATTTGTACTAATACTAAATATGGGAGCCCCTGTACCCCCAAGAAATTATGCAAGTTGGAACACTAGCAGCCCTTTAGTACTCCCAACATCCCCAGCTGTTTGGGATCCTATCCCAGTAAATGATCTAAAATCTCTACCCAAATTTAGTGGACATGACTCAAAAATGCCTACAAAACATCTCCAAGATGTATCAGATGTCTATGCCATACATGTTGTCACAAAGCAAAATGTGGCCATAAGGTTATTAGCAGCCTCATTTAAAGGGAAGGCTTTAGAATGGTATTGGTCTTTGACCCCAAATACCATATCTACATGGGACCAGCTTAGAGATCTATTTTTTGAAAGATTTGTAGATAAGGGTGATAAGTCTTCTTTGTTACAGTAGTTAATCACCATTCAAAGGGGACCTCATGAGGACATGACTGACTTCAACACCAAATTTCAAAAAACTTGGGATAGAATCCCTACTACAGCTAAACCACCACTAGGTATGGCCATAGTATTCTATCTCAAGGCTTTAAATTCAGACATATCTATTATGATTCAGTCATTGGGAGGACACACTTTTCCAGGGGCTTATGAATATGCAGTTAAAGCTAAGAATTATTTAATAGATGTTGGAAAGTTGCCTCCCATGCCTATGTTCCCAAAAACTTCCTTGCCCTTACCTCAAGAGGTTCCTAAAGTTGTAAGCCCACCTGTGTCTATGTACACTTACCCTCAATCATCTATGAAAGAACCTACCTCTGCTCAGCCATCCAAGATGGATGATATCAAGAATATCCTGAGGACATTTTCCAATGAGCTGATTAATATAAAGAGGTAGAAAAATACTTTCCCTAAGTCCACTTATCAAGGCTATCAAGGAAACAGGTTTTCATCCCAACCAAACCAATATCAAGGTCTTCCAAAACAAACTAACCATCAGTCAGTGAATCAATTAGTTGTAGTTCCCACACCCTCATAGACCATTCCTCCCAACTCAAATAGGGAGATGGTTCCAGGTCAGAATAATTATGTGGATGACACTAATGCTTGGTGTTTTCCTTGCAATGATGCTCATACACCCAGAGATTGTCCTAGGGGTAATCTATAACAAAGGGTGGCAGAGCAGAGGAGAATGGATGGTTACTTTGCCAATACCAGTAACCATCAAGCCTACCAATCTCCCAGTATTTAGTCCTAGTGGCATAGATGCAAGGAATGTCCTTGAAACAAGAGGAAGAAATAGCCTCAAAACATGCTTTGTTCTCATGGGTTGAGGATGAAGAAGCAATTTTATTGAACAAAGCATCTACCTCTCAAAGTCCAGTAGTGCAATCTGATTATTACACTAGATCAAAGAGGAGAATGATGGAGCAGCCCGAGGTTGTAAGTCGCCAAGTCAAGAATAATCCTCCAACTCAAGGGCAAGGAAACACTACTATTAGACAAGAAGTGCCTCAATTGGTGCAAGATCAGGGGATTCCTACCCAAATTCAAGAAAGAACAAGGTATCCTTATGTCCAAAAAACTCTACCTTTGGGACCAATCAATGTAGTAAACCAATTGAAGAAGACTCCAGCACAAGTGTCAATATGGGATATATTGGCTATTCCTGAATAGAAGGCATTGCTACAAGAAGCTCTATAAGGGCAAGCATTACCCAAAGGTGTTGTTACCAAAGAAGGACCTGCTAGAAAGGAAAAGCTCAAAGGCATGGTTCCTCCAAAGACAATAGCCTTCGTAAACGATGCAACACAAGTAAGTAAATCCAAGACAAAGCCTTTTTATTTGACTCTGATAGTTGGAAAGAAACTCTTGCATAATGCATTGATAGATTCAAGGGCTAGTACAACTGTGATGCCCAAGAAAATAGTTGATGCCTTGAAAATAAAATATGAACCCATTGCAAAAGGAGTTATGCAACTAGATGGCAAAATAGTACAAACCATAGGGAGAATTAAATAGCTCCCATTACAATTATACACATGTCCCAACATAATTATCAACCAAGATATAGTTGTCATAGATATACCTCCTATTTTTGGTTTATGCTTATCTAGAGACTTTACATCAAAAATAGGAGGATATATGTCTCTTGACTGGTCTCACCTCATCCTGAGAACCAGATACAGTTCAAAGATGAAAATTCTATCTAAACCACTATCCAAAGACCATATCACCAACAAACCAACAAAAAGATTAGAAGCAGATCATGCCATGTTAAATAAATAAGAAAGAATTTTTGTTGAAGAACTAGGCGACTGGACTGAGCATGATCAAGAAGAAGAAAACAACCAGTTTTTGGCTATGATGCATAGCAACCCGTATGGGAACTATGACTCTACTGGTTTGGGCACATATGTCATTTATGATGAGGATTAGATGATCCCAAATGTTATAAGGAAAGATGTGCCTACTACTTAAGATTTAGAGGTATGGACTTTGAATTTTGATGGGGCTAGAAGTAAACATGGTGTTGGAGCAGGACTTTGTCTTACTGCTCCAAGTGGTGATAAAATTTTAAGGGCTATCTGATTTCAATTTGCTTCTACTAATAATGATGTTGAGTATGAATCTTTAGTACATGGGCTCATATTAGCCAAGAAAAAGGGAATAAAGAACCTAAAAGTAAAAGGAGATTTAGAATTAGTATTAAAGCAAATACGGGAAAAGGCAGTAGCCAAGAATGTGAGAATGAGATCCTACAGGCATAGGATTTGGGTTTGATAGAAGATTTTGAAGCTTTCAATATTGAGATAATCCCTAGAAGTCAAAAATTTGAGGCTGATAGGATGGCCTAGATTGGCTCACAATTTAACCCAACAACTGGCTTATTGGTTAACAATGAGTCAGTAAAAGTTATAGTGAGGCCGACCATCCTAGACAATGATGAAAATTGGCAAGTGTTTGAAAATGATGCTCAGGTAGTCTTTTTCTTACAACAATCAGATGAGTTTGTTGATCAATTGCAAACTAAAATTGAAGAGGCATATGGTGATTAGATTGTACAATTGAGGACTAATAAGCTCTCTAAGGGGTTGATCACCTTAGAAAACTTATTTGACCCAGAGGATGTAAGCCTGGAAAAGAAAAGGTTCCAAGTAAATAAAGTAGACTATTATGAAGTAGAGGTGAGTGACGGGAAAAGGCTAAAAGTTGGGAATTTTGCAACTCAAGAAGAGAAGGAAAGGCTAATTGAATTTTGCCAGAGATATGACAGAGTCATAGCTTGGAGCTATGAAGACCTTCATGGATACAATCAGATTTGGCTAGCTAAGGAAAACCAGTATAAGACTGCTTTTACTACCAAATGGGGAACATTTGCATATGCCAAGATGCCTTTTGGCTTATCAAATGCAGGCACCACCTTTCAAAGAGCTATGGATGTAGCCTTTGGGGAACTTATAAATAAGATTATCCTGGTCTATATGGACAACCTCATGGTTTTTTCAAAGAATGTTGATGGTCATTTTGATCAATTAGAATCTGTCTTCAACAAATGTCAGGATTTTGGGATATCATTGAATCCCAAGAAATGCATCTTTTTTGTAGCTCAGGGTAAATTGTTGGGACACATAGTTTCTAAAGAAGGAGTTTATATAGATCCTGAGGGAATTGCAGCTATAATGAACCTACTGCTTCTAGTAAATAAAAAGGCAGTTCAGTCATTTTTAGAGAAGATCAATTCTATCAATAAATTCATATCTAATTTTGCAGGCTTGGTAAGACCAATGACACTCTTGCTAAAGAAAGACCTGGTCTTCAAATGGACTATAGAAGGAAGGCAAGCCTTTGAGGAGGTCAAGAAGGCTATCTCAGTAGCCCTAGTGCTTAAAAACCCAGATTTTTCCAAACCCTTCATAATATATGTCTATGGAGGAGAGTCAAGTATTGTCACTGTCTTGACTAAAAAGAATGATAGGTTAGAGGGGGAACACCCAATAGCCTTTTTCTCAAGAAATCTTAGAGATTATGAGACTAGGTACAATTTTGTGGAAAGACAAGCCTATGCCATGCTAAAAGCCCTCAAGAAATTTAGGCATCTGATATCAGAGAACAAAATTTTGATACTTGTAGCTCACCCAAGTGTCAATGAATAAATCATGGAGGGGGAAATTACTGAGAAAAGAGCCAATTGGATCACTAAGATCCTTGAATATGATGTAGAGGTCAGACCCACCAAGCTAGTTAGAGGCAGGGGTCTGTGTCAATATATAACCCAAGAGCTTGAAAATATGTCACCTGAGGAAGCAGATTCAGAAGGAGAGACAGAGACGGTGCTAAAAGTACAAGAGGTTGATTAGGAATCTTGGGTCACAAGCAAGATTCTTTTTATGAAAAATGGGATTTATCTGAGAGAACTCCCTTAAAATAAGAGGAGATATTATAAGATACAGGGATTTCATTTTGTTTTAATTGAACAAGTCCTTTTCAGAAGAAATTCTGATGGAAAATTGTTAAGATGTGTAGAACAGGCTGAAGCTAAGAGAATACTACATGAAATGCATCATGGAATATTAGGGGGGCATTTTTATTCAAAGACCACAACCATAAAGATAAGTGAGGTAGGATATTTATGGCCTTCTTTATTTGTAGATTGTTATCAGTTGGTTAGAAAATGTCAATCCTACCAATATTATATGGGGATGAGTAGGAATACAGCCATGCCCCTTAGTCCTATAATTATAGATGGACCTTTTGTTCAATGGGGTCTTGACTTCATTGGAATGATAAATCCAGTGTCCAGTATGGGTCACAAATGGATATTAACTACCATAGACTACTTCACCAGATGGACCAAGGCAATCCCACTTAAGGAAGCAACAGAGAGTGTGATCTTAGATTTTCTAGGGAGTATCACTACCCATTTTGGGACTCCTTGCACCATAATTTTAGATAATGCTAAAGCATTCTTGGGGTCTAAAGTATTCGACTTTGCCTTGAAACATGGAATATATCTGAAAACTTCATCTAACTATTACCCTCAAGGTAATGGTCTAGCAGAATCAACCAACAAGAACCTGATAAGACTCATCAAAAGAGTAGGGGTGGATCATCACAAAGAGTGGCATAAAGTGCTTAATCTAGCACTATGGGCTGATAGAATCACGCATAAACAAGTGATCAAAATGTCTCCATATGAATTGGTATATGGAAAGTCTATTGTGATTCCCCTAAGTTTGGAAATCCCTGCTCTCCAGCTAATCAAACAAATTGAAATTAAAGAAAATGTCCCCATGCAGGTCAGACTCACAGAACTTTTGGAAGTTCAAGAAAAGAGGGATATAGCCCATGATTCATTGATTAAGCATCAGGGAATGGTTAAGAACTATTTTGATAAAAAGACTTCAAATCCTAATTCTGAAGTAGGCTCGATTATTTTGAAATGGGATGTAAGGGCTGCCAAGTCGGGTCAACATACCAAATTTGAAGCATTATGGACTGGCCCGTATAAAATTCACGCGTGCAAGTAGAAGAATTCATTCAAGCTAGAGTTGATGGAAGGGATTCTGAAGAGATTCCTATAAATGGAATCTATTTAAAGCATTTGAATTGACTCAGGTCTCTAATGTATTATAGTTAGATAGTTTCCCTTTCTTGCATTATTTTTTCATTGTTTTCCCACTTTTATTTTCAAAATAAGTGTTTTAAATACATGTCGACGGCTCTTTTGAAGCTATAAACTTCATAATTTTAATCTAGCGAGAGGTGGAGTTTTTATTTTTGAGTAGGCTCAAAAGTCTTGAGGGTCGCTAGTAACTGTAGAGTAAATTTTTACTCTATGTTGCATCCAAATTTTTAGTTGAGTATTGCAGTTTTAGTTTTTGCATACCTTGGTCATAACGGCAAAGTTGGAGCAAAGCACGGGTTCATTTTCCATCCAAGTATCAAAGTGCAGTAGAGGCTGCCAAGTGTCATTATCCTAGCATGGGTTCTCTTTCCCCTCTTTTTGTTTCTTTTGTTCATTTTTGACTAAGTATTGAATTCGAGTGAAAGCTGCCAAGTGTCACTTTCTGAAACAAGGAGCTAGCCAATTGGCATCATTTGAGACACTTTTCATAACTTTTCAAGAGAGCCATGGATCGTGCCACATATCTAATAGTAACTTAGTAGAAGGCACCATGTGTCAGCATCTGTGTCTCATATTGGCACCCGCGTTCATTCTATTTCTTTGTAAAGGTTTTCAAAAAGCTAAGCAACAGGGAGTAGCAGAAAATGCCAGGTGGCAGTCGTAAAAGACCCTAGACTACTTTTCAAAAGAGAGAAAAAGTCACCACATGTCAACATTTGAGAGATAGTTGGTTTGATGCCTGGGTTCAATGCTTTAATTCAATACCTTAGTTAATGTGTAAATGGCACACAACATTGAACTGTTGAACCATTGAACTATTTTGGTTCATTGGGCAGTTCAAGGGAGTGTCCCAAAAATCAAGGGATCAAGTACCTTTTTGAAAGGTAGCACGATGTTTGTTTCATTTTTGTTTGAATTCTGAATATGAGTAGAGGCCACCAAGTGTCGTTCTTCGAGCCCCCATTCTACTCCATTCCCAGGAAAAATAGAAGCCACCACATACCCTTAACTAAAGCAGTGGAAGACGTTATGTATCTTCCCTGAAGCCACAGAAGCCTCCACATGTCAATGACTGAGAGATCATCTTCAAGTTTCATTGTTGAATAAAGATTATGGTGGACCCCAGGGGTTACTTCAAAGGTCTGTAGAAGCTGCCAAGTGTCACCATCTGTAAGAGTCTAATATGTGCCCCAAATTATTCTATAGCATAGCTACAGAGAAACAAAGAGAGCTGTGTGTCTTCGATGAATCAGGTGGAAAGTGCCAAGTGTCATTCTCTAGTGCCTTCTAAGTAATAAGAGGATTTTCAGGAAACTAAGTGTCCTCTCCCATTTCAACATAATAGATTATTTCGTGTATCTATTGTCACAAAGTGAAATGGAGGGAAACTCGACTGGAGTTAATTTGAGTAGATGAAATAGTTCATCGAGGTAGATTTTTGGGGCTGACAAACATTGAAGGTGTCATTTGTTTATCCCCTATGAGTAAAGGGTGGAGTAGAATTATGTGGGAAAAATGGTGATGGGATGAGACATTCGAGGCTATAAAAGAAGAATTGTAAGAGGAGAGGGAGATTTTTTATAGTTTTGGACTGACTAGAGTTTTTGACTAAATAGTATCATTTTCTTTTGTCTCATTTTCTTGAGTTGTAAAGTTGATGTAACTGTGCATGTTTCTATGCCTTTTATATGGCTGAATGAATTAAGAAGATTGAACTCTATGCCTTGGTTGATATTATCTGTGTCATTTGCAAAAGTAGTCTAAACTATGGATTTTCTAAGGTTGTGATTAGGAATGTCATTTGCTTTTGTCTCATTTTCTTGAGTCAAAATTTATACATAATTGTAATGATTTATGTGCCTCTTATGTGATTGAAAGATTCTACTAAGAAGATTAAACACTATGCCTTTGTTGACATTTCCTATATCTCAGCAAAAGAAGTCTCTGTTGTGAGCCTCTGTTCTTATTAAGTTTGATCTTTTACATTGATCATGCACTTGTCTGCTCTTAAATGTAATTGAATCCTATATATATATATATATATATATATATAGTCTCACTATGCTCAGGTTAGGATTAGGATTACACTCAGGTGCATCACCATAGTTAGGTTTCATTTCTTGCATTTGCGTTTCTATTTAATTTCCTATCCCTTTTCCCCCAACACTTGATACAAAAGAAGAGACCAGCTTCTCTAAAATCTGGAGGTTGTTTCAAGCCATAATATCCCATAGCTTAAAACTTCCCATTGTTGATTGATTAAGATCAAGCACAATTTTTGTCATCAACAGAACAATCCATCTTCAGTGTGAACAATTACTTGTAAGTTGACTATGTCTGTTGAATGCACTTACAGATTGAGCGACCATGTTACAGAAGTGAGATGGAAGAGTTATAAGTAGAATTGAATAATAAAATAAGTATATAGATGTTTTATAAGTCTCAAATTATTATAATAAGGGATTGTTTTTCATAATATTCCCTTGATCATATATGGAGAGTCAAAATGGTTTGATTGTATTTTGACTATAGGTGACCGGTCTAAGTAGTCATCATAAGAGAGTTGTTTTTAGTGCTTAGATCCTGAGTGAAGGTGTCCAATGGACATGGAGATGTTTTATAGGTCATGAATTATATACTAATTCATTTTTTTGAGTGGATTATTTGAGAAATTGTTTTGTATGCTTCAGTTATATATGATGAACTTTTCTGTGTTTCTAGGCCTATTGGCGAGCAATCTAGAATTGCTTGGTTCAAGGTATGAGGTTGAGTTCCAAGTGAAATAGACCCATGTATAAGTAATAAAAGAATATTTAAGTTAGGTTTTATATTTTTTAATCATTTTAAGAGGATTAATTTAGTCCAAGTAGTCTCACATGTATTGTGTGAGTATGAAGTTGTAATTGTTTTAGGTCTCACCAAGACCTAATGGTGGTTTGGGGTTAATGAGGTAATGGCCGACCTAAGGAGTGTGGTGTTATTACATGTAACATTAATGAAGACCTATTTCAAAGGTATAAAAACTATGGTATTCATCTTAGCCTACTAAGATAGGTTAGATGAGTTTGTGGTATGAATACTAGGCATAATTGGTCTATTTGGAGTGGAGTTAAAAGTGTGTGGATCCAAGCAAAGGAGATAATCTTTGAAATAGAAGGTAAAGGTCATTAAGGACCCAAAAATAATGAAAATGATCATTCATACTTGTTTGATCAATGTGATGAAGGTGAAAACATAGGTCATTAGACCTAATGAGCCTACAAGAGGCATATTGATTGAGTAAGCCCTAGAGGCTGATCGAGTGAGTGTGCTTAGTGGATGGATTTAAGAGAAAATTAGGTTGAGGATTGTGTGCATGACCTATAGGTCATGTTTCTAATTTTGTGACAAATTTTTTGTAGGTTTTCTGATTGTGTATGTCCTAAGAAGTGAAGAGTTATCCAAACGGGTGTTTTGGATGCATGGCTTGAGTGTACAAGTTTGTGAGAGTGTAAAGGGGAAAGAGAAAAAATTAATATAATTCCATCATTAGGTGTATAAGACATCAAATTATAAGTGGATATCAGATCAAGGTATTCAATTTGGTGCATGGTTGCCTAGGGGGTTGGTTCCTCTTTATGGGATGGGTGTCTCACTAAATTAAGGGATGGATGTTCCTTGATTAGTTGGTAAATATTGAATCTTGTATTTATAGGATTTTAGTCCATCTTTTAGGGTTCAGTGGGTTTTATCCCCCAAGAAGGTTTCCCACATATATCATGTGGTATGTTCTTGATCTTGCTATATCTTCCTTTTTTATTGCAATGGTTGATTTGTATGCATCATGATTGTATGTGTTGAATGTTTAAGAGTTGGGAATTTAATTAGATTTTTTGGCACCACTAATTCACCCCACCCCACTTCACTTAGTGATTATACCTCTAAATTTTTTTTGATTCATTGAGATAGAAAAGAGTGAGAAGTGTCTAATGTATGAACAAGAAAGTCCTAATAGATAATAAATAATTGTCAATGTCTTAATAGAGAATAAATAATTGTCAAGTAGGCCTAGTAACTTCTAACCTGGTAGAAGCCAAAGAGTGAGGTGGTGAGAAAATAATAAGTGTAACCTTGAAAGAGGAGTTTTTCAGTGTTGCAAAATCTCAAAGAGGCATTAAGAACTAGATTTTGTTTGTGTTCAAACTTCTATTAAGAAATTAATGAGGATTCATATGTTTCATTGAAATATATAAGACTATAAGTTCATGAATATTAATTGGGAATGAAGAAAAGAGATAAGGTAAGACATCTTGTTTTCTTAATGAAGTTCATTTGATCTAAAGGATATGATTTGATAGGTTTCTTATAAATAAATGGTGTATATAAATAATGAACTCATTGGTATTGTAAGACAAATATAATCTATAAAGGATAAGACTATTGATTAAGTGTTGAGAGAGACATACTTATTTGACAAAGTGAGATTATACAGACCTAAGAAGAGAATTATGAAAAAAATATCAAAGGAAACCTTGTAAGGTTAGTAAATCAATATTGACCATAGATAGATTAAGAACAAATGTAAAATTATTGTATATGGGGTATGAACCTAAATTTCATCATATTTTTCTAGTGATTTCCCTTAATAGTCATCAATGCATGTCTTAGTTTACTATCCTTTTGATTTTTTTAATCATTATCAAAACATGACATTTAAATGACTATGCCTTTTTTCCTTGTTTTATAATTTTAAGTTTAAGTTGACTCAATAATTACAAAATTATATTTACTAATGGATAATTATGTCATTAATTTCCCTTTTTATTTTAAAGATAATTATTTCTAAAATAATTATATCTATAAGCACTAATGTTTTTTTTTTGGATTTAAAATTCAAAAATCAAGTAAATTAGGCTAAACAAATCAAATGCATATAAAAACACACAAATATAATATGCACTAACATTTTTACACAAATATCATTTAGATTCTATTGTGCGTGTGTGTAGGGTCAATAACATTTCCCACTGATATTCTCCCAATTGCTCGATCTAGTTGATCCTCTTCCTCATCAAACTCTGAGGGTAGGGCCTATCTTGCATCCACCTCGCAACAAGTAGGTAGTTAGTTTGAGTCATCATATATATCAACCAATGATTTTAAACTAATAAATATATATCTACATTGTAATAGAATATATCATATAGTTATCAAAACATGTACTCTAATCAATAAAGTTATTGCCCCATTATAGTATATGTCATAAGCTCAAATCAAAGCAATAGTAATCAGATATTAACCATACTAATCCATGAATTTATAGGTTATTAATTATAGGGTGAAATCAGGATGTAACATCCTCTCCCCCTAAAAATAGCCATAGTCCTGATGACTCTTATTAAAATAACAATTTTGATTAACAAACAAATTTTTAACAACATAAAAACATATTATCAAGTATCAAATCATGCTAAAAAATGCAAAATTTACTTGAAAAACTCATACTAGTTCTCATAATAAGTACTATTCTTAGAGAATTGGTCCCACAAGACCCTACTATGACATTTCATATTCTACAAACAACTTTTGTGAAAGTCACTTTATGCTTGTTGGTTATATCATGACCACCCTAGGGTCTAGAACTATAAGAAAAGTCTAATAAATAACTTGATAAAAGTCACATTGTTAACTCAACAACACATGCGTTCATCACAAAATTTTAAAAAAATGATCATATGACTGAATTTGACAAGTTCTACTTGTCAAATCTCTTGAAAAGTTCATCTATCAGATCTAGCTCAGTAACAACTGAGTCAATATGAGGCTAAGTAGGATACCATCCTATCCTTTATAACTCACAATCATAATTCATAACTTAGGTCTCCATGACTGGATGATATTCAAAAAATTTACATAGTTTTATGAAGCACAAGTCTTTATTAATAGACAAAAAAAAATACTATATGCTAAAAGATACCATATGTACTAACATACACATAAGAGAAATCATATAATCGTCCTAAGATTGAATTAATTTGACACTAATCAATCATAACTAGTATCACATTCTACAACTTATCCTATAGTGTTATATTTATAGTAAACAGGAAATAATATCATAATTAACATAACATACAAAGGCTAAGGATCATACTATCCCTACAACCTTATAAGCAAGACAATGTCTCATTGCTTGCACACAAGTTAATTTTTTGTCTAAACCATTTTAGACTACCTATATGTTTTGCACATCTTATACCTTACTTGCTCCCAAAGAAAGATATATAAATTACTCTTTAAAAAAACAACATGCTTCAAAAAGAGAATAATATTAGTCTACACAAAAGTATACAATAACATAATAATTATAATCAACTATAATTAATATAAATTCAAGGTTTGAACTCCTTGAGATCCAACACAAGTTTTTATAAAATAGTGACTCTAAAAAGTCACAAGTAGAAAGTAGATAACAGAACATATCATAAACAAAACTTCCTACATATCCTCTCATGATAGAAGGAAACATTGCAATCCATGTTGCCAATCACTATTCACTTACCAAACTTGTAGTGTAGTATGATCACCTTCTTCCACAAATTGAAAGAAAATATGAACCACAAAGATGCATCAATCCATACAATCCTACAAATTTTCTCAATGAGAATTAGTAAACACTATCCCATGAACTCAAGGTAATAAAACAACAATTCAAAAACAAGTTTCCACCTAAGGAAACTCTAAATCAACATCCTAAACATATGAATCTTCTTAAAAGCTAAAAATGATGTAAGAGGAGAGTGAAAACATAACAACTCACCTCTAACTAATTAAGAGTGAATAATATTCTTCTCAAGTCTAAAAAATATAAGGATTCTAATCTACATATCAAACTCCTAATAAAAAGTTAAAAATAATCATGACATCTACACTCAATTATAAGAAAGTTTCCATTGCACTAAGTGGTGCCAAAATAAAATGGTCTTATAGGATTCCCATTCTTAGGATCTAAATAAATAAAATACAAGAATAATGCATATATGCCTAGGTGAGAATCACTCCATGATTTAAAAAACTCACAATACAAAATACAAATGGTGAAGGTGATTCAAGAAAGACATAATCACACTCAAGGTATTTAATCTAAAGATCAAATATATGGAAGGAAAATTTTTGTTCACAACTCAAGAAATAAGTTTTGTACTCTCCTACCCAACACCTTATAAAACTATCACTAGTGAGACACTCACTAACCAACCCTTTAGTAACTCTAAGGGGGTACAAATGATCTAAGGCACACACTCAATGTAGCATATATACATTCTCAATTCTCTTTTTTGATAAGCAAAAGGATACAAAAATGCTAACTATGTACTAGATTTTGAGCCACAACTCTAAGACCACATGTAACAACCCCTCAAGTTGTACTTATAAATTGTAGTAATTTTTTTTGATAACTTACTTAACATTCATTCTATAGATTAAAATAGTACTATAAATTAAAACCATAACTAAGAATAATAGTAATTCTAATTTAAATACTACATACATCATTATTCTTATACAACTTCCAAGGAAAGTAAATACCATAAGACACAATTACAACTAATCTCACAATACAATTGTTATTCAAATATACAAATACATAATACAATCACATTTCTTTAGGCATATAACCTAATATAATAACTAGATACCAAGCTCTCTAGAGATTGAGTAAATCTAACTCATTTATTGTTGATAATCTCAAGTGTCATCTTCAGGTAGTATAGTAGTGGAGGAGAGAGAGAGAGAGAATCATCTAAGTGATTTACCACTCTAACCATGAATCAACAATCCCCTTCATAATCCCCTATCAGGAAATGTTCATCCCTTCATGGATTGGTAGATAGAATAGTGTGAGATTCTAGTGACACATGTTAGTACCCCTTATGCTATAAGATTATTAAAAACATGTAGTGTACTATAAATAAATATTTTCTAACATGATATCACACAACATGCAAATAAAATATATGAAATGACAATATATCTAACATTACTTTGGCTAAAAAATTTATATGATCATTTAGATTGGTCAATTTCATAACACACCACTTGATCGGATTATCTATTGGTGGTACTACCCAGGTTAATGGAATCCATCCCACTACCTATTAGTATCATCAATATAATTTCTAGATAAACATATATAACATAGTATATAACTTAAAGACTCACATATATTTCATCCTCCTAGCAATAATATCATATCACATACTAAATAAGGAGAAAGCAAGACATACATGTAATCATCTACGCATGAATGAATCTTACCTTAAAATCAATCCCAAATTAGAAACAATGACCACTATTTATACCATCTAGGTAAAACACATAATAAACTATAAACTACTACTACTACAATAATATCTTAGTAACTACACCTCAAGACAACCCATATCATCATAGTCTAGTGTTCTAAGGTACAATTTATAGTTTTTTCATAATCAGTCATACTGAGTAGTCAAAAATCATGGAATCATTAACTCTTATTCAAGAAATTAATATATAACAAAACAAGTCATGCTAATACATAAAATTCAAATCTAACATTAATTTATATTCTCACAAGGTTGTATGCACACAAGTATTATGTCTTAAATCAATCCCAAACTGAAAACAATGACCATTGTTTATACCATTTAGGTAAAACACATAATAAACTATAGAATACTACTACTACAATAAGATCTCAATAACTACATCTCAAGATAACCCATATCATCATAGTCTAGTGTTTTAAGGTACAACCACTAGTTTTTCCATAATCAATCATTCTAAGTAGTCACAAATAATTAAAACATTAAATCTTATTCAAGAAAGTAATATATAAAAAAATAAGCCATGTAATACATTAAATTTAAATCTAACATTAGTTTATATTCTCACAAGATTGTATGCACACAACTATTATGTCCTACTAATTGTTATTAAACTTAATAATCAAAGTAACAACCAACATACCTATAATTATATAGGTTTGGGTCTAGTTAAAAAAATATAGTATATATCATCAAGGTACTTTTCATACTATAGAACTCTATGACATCTCATAATGTCATAGATCATTGTGGTTGAGCACCCTACTCAAACACGAACAAACAATCTTACATCATACTTAAATAAGTAAATATGGGAGTATACCACCTGGGCATAACTTGGATTAAATTACACAATAATTATCAGATGAAAACATATCTCAAGGCACACATCACAATACACTACTTTTACATTAGGAAAGTCTTAACACTTTCACATATTAATATTCTCAAAAAACATATACTGCATACAAGTTTTCATCATTACAAGACGTTGTAAATATGACCTAGTTGACATATTATACTACTATGCCTATAGAAAATTATTAGACCCTTATGAGTATTTTAAGCAAAGCCAAATGTCTCATAATCCTAAAATTTAGGCAAACATGAATAGATTATACCATCTAGGTATATCTTACAAAATGGTTAATAATTGTTGGTTCTATAACTAGATAACAACATATTGTAAAGATATACACAAATGTCCCAAGTAAATTTACAAGTTATACACTTGGTTTTTAACAGTTTGATTTCATTTGTGTGCAAATCCCTCCTATCTCAAATTAAATTGAAAAAAATACTTATAAGGATTTATCTCAACATGATCTAGAATACCGTGTCATGGCTTAATTAATGGATTTCCATTAAGTAATAATTTATATCTCTATATTTATATAATCCATCTAATCGAGTTAAGAACTTGTTGAATAATATGATCTATATCAATTACCTAAAATTCAACTAATAGTTGAATATATGTATATATATATATATATATATATATATATATATATATATATATATATATATATATATATATATATATATATATATATATATATATATATATATATATATATGCATTTCATATTACTTACATCTCTTTTACGATATTTAACTCAACCTTTTTTTAATATATTAAAACTCAACATTTTTACTATAATTGACTCATCATCTTAAATTAAGATTGGCTTTAATAATTTATAGATTTGCTTAATTACACATGCAACATGTAAATATATATTAAAATATATTCACCCTTTTTATTCATAAGCTAAACAATTTAAAACTTATCATTAGGTTTGTGCTAAAAGGCTCAACATTACATTTTATTAATTCAACACTATTTATAATTGATTATGCATATATAAAATGACATTAGAAAATTAGAACATAGGGATTTCACTTAAACATAATGATTTTAGCATGCTTAATAACTCAGTGTTAGGTATAGGCTTGGCATTCTAAATATATGCACAATGATTTGACACTAAGCTTATCAGCTTTAAATGGAGCATATCAAAATAAGGCTAGGTGTCTCAACTAATACCCAGTTACTTCAATAAATATAATTCTTAGCAATTAAAATAAATATAAACATAATTTTATCAACAAGTAGTTCATCATTTAATTAAAAATACTACAATGATTTTCCAAAAGAGTGTAACAATTCACCAAAAGGCTGCATTGATTCAAATATCTAGCACATAACTTAATTTTATAAAATTACATAGCAGTCTCATATGTATATGTGGAATTCTAAATTGGTGGCTTTAATAAGTGACTCAACTTTATAAATCAACTTGGCTTTTTACAAGGACTCAACTTTTTACTAAAACAATCAGTAATTTTATATGACCAAGCACTAATATAATAATGACTTGGCTTTTTAAATAAATATACATTAGATTTTCAATACCAAATAGGGATAAAGAAAAATGTTGATATATATTAAAATATGTTACTAACACAACAAAGTAAAGTGTTAATCTTATTAAAATATGTCCCAAGCTGATCATTTTGAATATAAATACACCTATCAATATAAACTTGATGATTTTAATTAAGAACACAGCCTCTTATAATTGATACATTGGCTTAAAGGAAAATAAATGTTGGTTTATATAGAATAAAACTTTACACAGTTCTAGAAATTACAACGTAGCCCCAAACAGAATGGGAAGTGGGGTTATAAAGAAAGAATGCATCATAATAAAAAGAGAATATAGGTATTATGCAAATCACTGAAATAATTCATAGATTTAATGAGGTCAAATCAAAGACTTTTATATAAGACGTAGCTAAAATAGATGCTATCCAAAAGTGTATTAAACATAGGCTTATTTCTCAAAATGCAGGTCTATGCTACCAATAAATAATAACATAGGTCTTAATACAGAACTTTTGATTCTAAAAAAAATGATACATAGATTCTAAATTAATACACTGGCTTTATAAATTGAGACACAAGTTATTGCACTAAACACAACCTCATATGATATGTTGGTTCAAAATAAAATGCTGCCACATAAGATATCAAAATGTAGGTTTAAGAGAATATGATGCCATATAATTTATTAAAACACTGTATACCATTACACTTAAGCACATGGTTAAAGAGAGGATGTTCAAGCTTAAGAGAATAAAATATAGAGTTATAAACATTAAATATAACATTTAGAAAATGAATTCAAAACTAACTTGTAAGTGTACTTTTTCCTTGCTTTTCCTTTCTTTTTCTTTCTATCTCTCTCTGTGTATCTCCATATATTTTTGTCCCTCCTTTAATTCAAAAAATTCTCCGTTATTTATAAATTTCACTCTCCTTGTAACTTATGCGCTCTACCATTTCATGATGACTCTTCTATTTCCATTATCCCATACATGTCAATATAATAGCTCTAATTTTACCTTCATTTTATTAAAAACATGCATAATAATTAGAACACTTTAATTGCTTATTTTAAACCACTACACCTTAAGCTATCTTCGTGAAAAGGCAAAGTTAACTAATAACTAATAATATCTATTATCTAGTTTTTTAAATGTAACTTAATGCATTTCTTAGTTAACACTCCTTTTAATTTATTTAATTATTATCAAAACATGCCATTTAAATGACTACACCCTTTTTCCTTGTTTTATAATTTTAAGTTTATATTGACTCAATAATTACAAAAATATATTTCTAATGGATAATTATGTCATTGATTTCCCTTTTTATTTGAAAGATAATTATTTTCAAAATAATTATATCTATCATCACTAATGTTTATTTTTTGGATTTAAAATTCAAAAATCAAGTCAATTAGGTTAAACAAATCAAATGCATACTAAAACACACAAATATCATTTAGAATCCACTATGTGTGTAGGGTCACTAATATTTCCCACTAATATTCCTCCAATTTCTCCATCTAGTCGATCCTCTCTGATGATTCTCTCTCTTGTGAAGCCCTGAGGGTAGGACCTATCCTACTTCCACCTCACAAAAAGTAAGTAGTTAGTTTGAGTCATCATATATATCAACCAATAATGCTAAACTAACAAATACATATCCACATTGTAACAGAATATATCATACAATTGTCACAACATGTACTCTAATCAATAAAGTTATTGCCTCGTTATAGTATATGTCATAAGCTCAATTCAAAGCAATAGTAATAATCTATTAACCATACTAATTTATAGATTTATAAGTTATTAATTATAATATAAAATCAGGATGTAACATCCTCCCCCCTAAAAGTGGTCATAATCCCGATGACTCTTATTAAAAAAAAAGTTTAGATTAACAAACAAAGTTTTAACAACATAAAAACATAGCATCAAGTATCAAATCATGTTAACCAATGCAAAATTTACCTGAAGAACTCATTCTAGTTCTCCTAATAAGCACTATTCTTAGAGAATTGGTCCTACAAGACCCTACTCTGCTACATTTCATATTATGCAAACAAGTTTCATGAAAATCACTTTATGCTGGTTGGTTCTATCTTGACCACCCTGGGATCTAGAATCATAAGAAAAATCTAGTAAATAACTTGATAAAAGTCTCACTACTAACTTAATAACACATGAGTTCATCACAAAAGTCAAAACAAATGATCATATGATTGAATTTGACAAGTTTTACCAATCAAATCTAAGATTTGAAAAGTTCATTTGTCAAGTTCAGCTAACTAACAACTGAGTCAATATGAGTCTAAGTAGGATACCATCCTACCACTTAGAACTCATGATCATAATTCACCACTCATCCCTCAGGTCTCCATGACCAGATGATCTTCAAAATGTGTACACTATGCTATGAAACACAAGTTTGTACTAATAGATCAAAAAAACAATACTATATGTGAAAAGATTTCATATGTACTAACATACAAACAAGAAAAATCATACAATCATCCTGAGATTGAATTAAGTTGCTACTAATCAATTATAACTAGTGTCATATTCTACAACTTGTGTTATATTCATAGTAAAAAGGAAATAATACCATAATTAACATAACATACAAAGACTAAGGATAATATTATCCCTACAACCTTATAAGTGAGATAACATCTCCTTTCTTACACACAAGAAGTTAAAAAGTTTGTCTAAACCCTTTTAGAATACCCATATGTTTTGCACATCTTATACCTTACTCCCAAAGTAAGATATATAAATTACTCTTCAAAACAACAACATACTTCAAAAAGAGAGTAATATTAGTCTACACAAAAGTATACAATAATATAATCATTATAATCAACTATAATTAATATAAATTTTTCAACTCCTTGAGGTCCAGTACACAAGATTTAATAAAATAATGACTCTAAAAAGTCACAAGTAGAAAGTAGAAAACTTAACATCTCATAAACAAAACTTCCTACATATCCTCTCATGATAGAAGGAAACATTACAATCCATGTTGCTAATCACTATTCACTTACCAAAATTATAAGTGTAGGTTGATCAGCTTATTCCACAAATGGAAAGAAAATATGAACCATAAATATGCATTAATCCATACAATCCTACAAATTTTCTCAATGATAATTAGTAAACACTATCCCATGAACTCAAAGGAATAAAACAATAATTCAGAAACAAGTTTTCACTTAAATAAACTCTAAACCAACATCTTGAACATATGAATCTTCTTGAAAGCTAAAAATGATGTAAGAGGAGAGTGAAAACATAACAACTCACCTCTAACTAATTAAGATAGATGAATCTTCTTCTCAAGTCTAAACAATAGAAGAATTCTAATCCACATAACAAACTCCTAATGCAAAGGTAATCACAATTATGACATCTACACTCAATTATGAGAAAGTTTCCACCATGCTAAGTGGTGCCAAACTACACTGGTCTTATAGGATTCCCATTCCTAGGATGTGAATAAGTAAGACACAAAAATAATGCATATATGCCTAAATGAGAAGCACTGCATGTTTTAAAACACTCACATAAAACACAAATGGTGAAGGTGATTCATGAAAGACATAATCACACATGAGGTGTTTGATCTAAGAATCAAATATATGGAAGGAAAACTCTTGTTCACAACTCAAGAACTAAGTTATTTACTCTCCTACCCAACACCTTATAGTACTATCACCAATGAGACACTCAATAACCAACCCTTTAGCAAATATGAGGGGGTATGAATACTCTAAGGTACACACTCAATACACTATACATACATTCTCAATTATCCTTTATAATAAGCATGAGGATATGAAAATGTTAATGGACTCATTATGTCCTAGATTTCAAGCCACAGCTCTGATACCACATGTAATAACCCCTCAAGTTGTACTTAGAAAGTGTAGTAATTTTTTTTTTGAAAACTTACTAAACATTCATTTCATAAAATAAGACATTACAATAAATCAAAACCATAACTAAGAATAATAGTACTTCTAATTTAAATATTGCATACATTATTATTCTTATACAACTTCTAAGGAAAGTAAATACCATAAGACACAACTACGATTGATCTCACAATTCAATAACTATTGTTCAAATATACAAATACATAATACAATTACATTATTTCAAGCATATATCCTAATACAATAACTAGATACCAAGCTCTTTGGAGTTTGAGTCAATCCAACTCATATATTACTGATAATCTCAAGTGTTGTCTCTAGGTTTTACATTAGTGGAAGAGAGAGAGCATCTTTTGAGTGCTTTACCACTCCAATATCAAACTAACGATCCTCTACATAATTTCTTATCATAAAATGGCCCTCTTTTTATGGATAGGTATATAGAATGATGTGAGAATCTAGTGAGATGTGCTAGTACCCTGTGTGTTGTAAGATTTATAAAATATGTAGTGTACCATAAAAAAATCCTTTATAAAATGATATCACACAACATACAAATAAAACATATGAAATGATAATTTATTTAACATTACTTTGGCCAAAGTTTTCATATGATCATTTAGATCAGTCAATTTCATAATCTGCCACTTGATCAGATTATCTATTGGTGGTACTACCTAGGCTAGTGGAACGCATCTCACTACCTATTAGTATCATCAATATAGTTTCTAAAATAGACATATATAACATAGTATATAACTTAAAGACTCACACATAATTCATCCTCCTATAAATAATATCACATCACATACTAAGCAAAGATAAAGCAAGATATACACATAATCATCTATACATGAATGAATCTTACCTTAAAATCAATCCCAAATTGGAAACAATGATCACTGTATATACCATTTGAGTAAAACACATAATAAAATATAGACTAATACTATAATAAGATCCAAGTAACTACACCTCAAGACAACCCATATCATCATAGTCTAGTGTTCCAAGGTACAACTACTAGTTTTTCCATAATCAATCATACTAAGTAGTCACAAATCATGGAATCATTAACTCTTATTCAAGCAAGTAATATATTTAACAAAACAAGTCATGCTAGCACACAAAATTCAAATCTAACATTATTTTATATTCTTACAAGGTTGTATGCATGCAACTATTATGTCCTACTAACTATTATTAAACTTACTAATCAAAGTAACAACCAACACACCTATAATTACATAGGTGTGGGTCTAGTTAAAATAAATACATTATATACCATTCAAGTACTTTTCATACTATAGAACTCTATGACATCTTAGAATGTCATAGATCATTATGGTTAAGCACCCTACTCAAACATACTCAAACATAAACAAACAATCTTACACCATACTTAAACAAGTAAATATCAGATTATACCACACGAGCATACCCTATATTAATTTGCACAATAATTATCAGATGAAAATATATCTCAAGGAACACATCATGATACACTACTTTTACATTATAAAATTCTAAACACTTGCACATATTAATATTCTCACAAAATATATACTACATACAAGTTTTTATTATTACAAGACACTACAAATATGACCCAATTGAGATATTATATTACTATGCCTACATAAAATTAGTAGACCCTTGTGAGATTTATAATAAAAGCCAAAGGTCCCATAATCCTAAAAGTTAGGCAAACGTGAATAGATTATACCATCCAAGTATATCTTACATAAAGGCTAATATTTTTCATTCTATAACTAGATAACAACTTTTTGCAAATATATACACAAATATCCCAAGTACCTTTACAAGTTATACACTTGGTTTTTAATAGTTTGATTTCTCCTATGTGCAAATCCCTCTTATCTCAAATCAAATTGATAAAAAATACTTATAAGAATTTATCTCAACATGATCTAGAATACCGTGTGTGGCTCAATTAATTGCTTTCCATAAAGCATTAATTGATATTTATATATTTCTATAATCCATCTAATCGAGTTAAGAACTTGTTGAATAATATGATCTATATCAATTACCTAAAAGTTAGCATATATATATACACACACACACACACACACAACTCTTTTACTATATTTAACTCAACCTTTTTTTAATATATCAAAACTCAATGTTTTTACTATAATTGACTCATCACCTTAAATTAAGACTAGCTTTACTAATTTATAGATTTGCCTAATTACACATGTAGCATGTAAATATATATTAAAATATATTCAACCTTTTTAATCATAAACTCAATAATTTAAAACTTATCATTAGGTTTGTGCTAAGAGGCTCAATGATACATATTATTAATTCAACACTATTTATAATTGATTTCACATATTTAAAATGACATTAGCAAATTAGAACATAAAGATTTCACTTAAATACAATGATTTTATCATTCTTAATAACTCAACACTATGTATAGGCTTGGCATTCTAAATATATGCACAATGATTTGGCACTAAGCTTATCATCTTTAAATGGGGCACTCCAAAATAAGGCTAGGCATATCAACTAATACCCAACAACTTCAATAAATATAATTCTTATCAATTAAAATAAATATAAACATAGTTTTATCAATAAGTGGCTCAGTGTTTAATTAAAAATACTATAATGATTTGCCAAAAGAGTGAAACGATTCAACAAAAAGATGCATCGATTCAAATATCCAGCACATAACTTTGCATTATAAAATTACACAATAGTCTATTATATATATGTTGCATTATGACTTGGTAGCTTTAAGAAGTGACTCAAATTTATAAAGTGACTTGGATTTTTATAAGGACTTGAATTTTTACTAATATAATCATCAATTTCAGATGACTAGGTGCTAATATAATAATACTTGGCTTTTTAAATAAATATACACTGGCTTTTCAATACCAAATAGGGGCAAAGAAAAATGATGATATATATTAAAATATGTTACTGACTTAATCGAGAAAAGTGCTAATATTATTAAAATATGACAGAAGCTAATCATTTTGAATATAAATACACCTATTAATATAAACTCAATGATTTTAATTAAGAAGGCATCCTCTTATAATTGATACACTAGCCTAAAGGAAAATAAATGTTTTATATAGAAGAAAACTTAACGCAATTCCAAAAATTACAGTGTAACCCCAAATAGAATGGGGCATAGATTTAAAAAGAAAGAATGCATCATAATAAAAAGAGAACACAGATATTAAGTAAAACACTAGAGTAATTTGTAGAGTTAATGAGGTCAAATCAAAGACTTTTATATAAGATAGCCAAAATGGACACTATTCAAAAGTGTATTAACCACATGCTTATTTCTCAAAACACAGGTTCATGCTACTAATAAATAATAACATAGGTCTTAATAAAAAACTTTAGATTCTAAAAATAATGATACACAAACTCTTTCTAAATTAAGACACTAGATTTTTAAATTGAGACATTGGTTCTTTCACTAAACGTAGCCTCATATGATACATTGGTTCAAAATAAAATATTGCCACATAAGATATCAAATCACAGGTTTAAGAGAATATGATGCCATAGAATTTATTAAAACACTACAGACCATTACACTTAAGCGCAGGGTTAAAGAGAGGATGCTTAGGCTTAAGAGAATAAAATGCAGATTTATAAACATTAAGTATATCATTTAGAAAATAAATTCAAAATTAACTTATAAGTGTACTTTTTCCTTGATTTGCATTTCTTTTTCTTCCTATATCTCTTCATGTATCTCTATATATTTCAGGCCCCGGGCCCCCCCCCGCCCCCCGGCCCGCACCTTAATTCACAAAAATCTCTTTTATTCATAAATTTTACTCTCCTTGTAACTTATGCACTCTACCCTTGCATGATGACTCTTCTATTTCCATTATCCCATGCATGTCAATATAATAATTCTAATTTTACCTTCATTTTATCAAAAACATGCATAATATTTAGAACATTTAAATTGCTTATTTTTAACTATTACACCTTAAGTTGTCTTCATCAAAAGGTAAAATTGACTAATAACTAATAATATCTATTATCTAGTTTTTTAAATGTAACTTCATGCATGTCTTAGTTAACTATCTTTTTTATTTCTTTAATCATTATCAAAAAATATTATTTAAATGACTACACTCATTTTCCTTGTTTTCTAATTTTAAGTTTAAGTTGACTCAATAATTACAAAAATCTATTTCCTAATGGATAAGTATGTCATTAATTTTCCTTTTTATTTGAAAGATAATTATTTCCATAATAATTATATCTATTAGCACTAATATTTATTTTCCATATTTAAAAATTAAAAATTGAGTCAATTAGGTTAAAGAAATCAAATGCATACTAAAACACACAAATATAATATGTACTAACATTTTCACATAAATAACATTTAGAATCTACTCTATGTATGTAGGGTCACTAGTATTTCCCATTGATATTCCCCTAATCGATCCATCTAGTCGATCCTCTTTGATGATGCTCTCTCTTGTCAAGCTCTGAGGTTAGGACCTATGTTGCATCCACCTCACAACAAGTAGGTAGTTAGTCTGAGTCATCATATATGTCAATCAATGATGATAAACTAATAAATACATATTGACATTATAACATAATATATCATATAGTTGTCACAACATGTACTCTAATCAATCAAGTTACTATCTCATTACATTATATGTTATAAACTCAACTCAAAACAATAACAATCAATTATTAACCATACTGATCCACAAATTTATAGGTTTTTAATTATAAGGTGAAATCGAGATGTAACATCCTCCCCCTAAAATAGGTCATCATCCTGATGACTCTTATTAAAACAAAAGTTCTAATTAACAAACAAATTTTTAATAGCATGAAAACATAGTATCAAGTATCAAATCATGCTAACCAATACAAAATTTACTTGAAGAACTCATACTAGTTCTCCTAATAAGCACTATTCTTAGCGAATTGGTCCCATAAGACCCTATCTTATGATATTTTATATTTTGCAAACAAGTTTTTTGAAAGTCACTTTATGTTGATTAGTTATATCATGACCACCCTAGGGTCTAGAACTGTAAGAAAAGTCTAATAAATAACTTGATAAAATTCTTAGTGCTAACTCAATAACACATGAGTTCATCACAAAAGTCAAAACAAATGATCATACGACTAAATTTGACAAGTTTTTCTTGTCAAATCTTAGATTTGACAAGTCCATCTATCAGATCTAGCTTAGTAATAATCAAGTCAATATGAGGCTAAGTAGGATACCTTCATATCACTTAGAGCACATGATCATAATTCATGACTCATTCCTTAGGTCTCCATGATCGGATGATCTTTAAAATGTGTACATGATTCTATGAAACACAAGTATATACTAACATATCAAAAAGGCAATACTATATGCTAAAAAATTCCATATGTACTAACATACACATAAGATAAATCATACAATCATCCTGAGATTGAATTAAGTTACTACTAATCAATCATAACAAGTATAACATTCTATAACTTAACCTATAGTGTTATATTCATAGTAAAAAAGAAATATTACCATAATTAACATAACATACAAAGGCTAAGTATCATACCATCCCTACAACCTTATAAGCAAGACAATGTCTCCTTGCTTACACACAATAAGTTAAAAAGTTTGTCTAATCCTTTTTAGACTACCCAGATGTTCTTCACAGCTTATACCTTACTTCCTCCCAAAGAAAGATATATAAATCAATCTTCAAAACAACATGCTTCAAAAAGAGAATAATATTAGTCTACACAAAAGTAAACAATAACATAATAATTATAATCAACTATAATTAATATAAATTCAAGGTTTGCAACTCCTTGAGGTCCAGCACACAAATTTTGATAAAATAGTGACTCTAAAAAGTTACAAGTAGAAAGTAGAGAACTTAACATCTCATAAACAAAACTTCCAACATACCCTCTCATGATAAAAGGAAACATCACAATCCATGTTGCCAATCACTATTCAATTACCAAACTTGTAAGTGTAGTATGATCACCTTATTCCACAAATGGAAAGGAAATATATACCACAAAGATGCATCAATCCATATAATCCTACAGCTTTTATCAATGAGAAGCAGTAAAAACTATCCCATGAACTCAAGGGAATAAAACAATAATTCAGAAACAAGTTTCCACCTAAGGAAACTCTAAATCAACATCCTGTACATATGAATCTTTTTAAAAGATAAAAAAGATATAAGAAGAGAGTGAAAACATAACAAATCGCCTCTAACTAATTAAGATAAGTGACTCTTATTCTCAAGTCTAAACAATATAAGGATGGTAATCCACATAACAAACTCCTAATAAAAAGGAAATCACAATCACAACATCTACATTCAATTATAAGAAAGTTTCCATCATATTAAGTGGTGCCAAACTAAAATGGTTTATAAGATTACCATTCCTAGGATCTAAATAAGTAAGACACAAAAATAATGTATATATGTCTAAGTGAGAAGCACTCCATGCTTTAAAACACTCACAACACAAAACACAAATGGTGAAGGTGTTTCAAGAAAGACATAATCACACTCGAGGTGTTTAATCTAAAGATCTAATATATAAAAGGAAATCTCTTGTTCACAACTCAAGAATTAAGTTATGTACTCTCTTACCCAACACCTTATAATATTATCGCCAAGAAGACACTGGATAACCAACCCTTTATCAACTCTAAGGAGGTACAAATGCTCTAAGGTGCACAATCAATGTACCATACATTCTCAATTCTCTTTTCTAATAAATAGGAGGATACAAAAACACTAATGGACTCATTAGGTCCTAGAGTTTGAGCCATAGCTTTGATACTACATGTAAGAACCTCTCAAGTTGTACTTAGAAAATATAGTAATTTTTTTTTCAAAAACTTACTTAACATTTATTCCATAGAATAAAACAATACAATAAATCAAAACCATAACTAAGAATTATATTACTTCTAATTTAAATACTGCATACATTATTATTCTTATACAACTTCCAAGAAAAGTAAATACCACATGAGATAGCTACGACTTGTCTCAAAATACAAAAACTATTGTTCAAATATATAAATATATAATAGAATTACATTCCTTCAGGCATACATCATAATACAATAACCAGTTACTAAGCTCTCTGGAGCTCAAGTCAATCCAATTCATGTATTGTAGATAATCTCAAGTATCATCTCCAAGTAGTATTATAGTGGAAGTGAGAGAGTGCATCATCTAAGTGCTTTAACACTCCAACCATGGACCAAATATCCCCTGCATAATCCCTTATTAGGAAATGGCCCTCCCTTCTTGGATAGGTAAGTAAAATGGTATGAGAATTCAGTGCAACGTGCTAATACACCATTTGCTATAAGATTTATAAAAATAGGTAGTGTACCATAAAGAAATCTATTCTAACATGATATCGTACAACATAAAAATCAAACATATGAAATGACAATTTATCTAACATAACTTTGGCTAAACTTTTCATACAATCATTTAGATCAGTTAATTTCATAACACACCACCTGATCAAATTATTATTGGTGGTACTATCTATGCAAGTGGAATCTATCTCACTACCTATTAATATCATCAATAGAGTTTCTAAAATAAGCATATATAACAAAATATATAGCTCAAAGACTCACATAGATTTCATCCTCCTAATAATAATATCAAATCACATACTAAATAAGGAGAAATCAAGATATACACATAATCATATACGCATGAATGAATCTTACCTTAAAATCAATCCCAAATTAGAAACAATGACCATTTTTTATACCATTTGGGTAAAACACACAATAAAATATAGACTACTACTACTACAATAAGATCTCAATAACTACACCTCAAGATAACCCATATCATCATAGTCTAGTGTTTTAAGGTACAACCACTAGAATTCTCATAATCAATCATACTAAGTAGTCACAAATAAGTAAAACATTAAGTCTTATTCAAGAAAGTAATATATAAAAAAACAAGTCATACTAACACATTAAATTTAAATCTAACATTAGTTTATATTCTCACAAGATTATATGCACACAACTATTAAGTCCTACTAACTATTATTAAACTTACTAATCAAAGTAACAACCAACATGCTTATAATTACATAGGTGTGGGTCTAGTTTGAAAAATATAGTATATATCATCAAGGCACTTTTCATATTGTATAACTCTATGACATCTCATAATATCATAGATCATTGTGGTTGAACACCCTATTCAAACATGAACAAACAATCTTACACCATACTTAAATAAAAAAATATTAGATTATACCACCCAAGCATACCCTAGATTAAATTGAAAAATAATTATCAGATGAAAACATATCTCAAGGCACACATCACAATACACTAATTTTATGTTATAAAAGTTTAAACACTTTCACATATTAATATTCTCATAAAATATATACTGCATACAAATTTTCATCATTACAAGACATTGCAAATATGACCCAGCTGATATATTATACTACTGTGCCTACAAAAAATTACTAGACTTATAAGAATGTTTTAAGAAAAGCCAAAGGTCTCATAATCCTAAAAGTTAAGAAAACATGAATAGATTATACCATCTAGGTATATCTTATAGAAAGGTTAATAATTTTTGGTCTTATCACTAGATAACATCATATTGCAAAGATATATGCAAATGCCCCAAGTGTTAGGTTGTGGAGTTAAAAGCTTCACCAGGTTGCAAACAGGAGGAGTTGCTGAAGTGTCACAGACACTGGCGTCAGTCAGGCCAACCGATGTTGGTAGGATTAGATAGGAAGAGCAACTGACGTCAGTCAGGGATCAACCGGTGTCGGTCATCTCTAGGCAGACAGGGACCGACGTCGGTCACCTGTGCGGTTCAGAACTGCCAGTTTTATGAACAATTAGTTAACGAACCGAATGTTTGCATGTTAAGAGCCAATTTTAGACTAGAAGCTATGGATCTAATTATTGTAATTAGGGTCTAATTATTGTAATTAGGGTCTAATTATTGTATGCATGAGATCTATATAATAGACTCATGGGCTGTATTGTAAAAGTGTGCTAGAGAGTAAGAGAGCAGAAATTAGCTCCTTCAAATAGAAGAGAGCATGGTGTGTTCCTCCTAGTTCCAAAGGGGTGCTGAGTGTGTATGATCTTGGAGAGTTGCAGGTGTGCAAGTTCTGGTAGAAGATCCACTGGGGTACTGGTTGAAGAATCATAAGGACTTGGTGAGGCAAGGACAAGGGTTATTCAAGGTGTAGAGACATCTACATGGTGAGTAAGGTCTGTTGATTTGCAGGTGGCAGCAAGGAAAGGGAGATCTACTTGAAGTACAGTTGTGTACTTGGTGTACTGGCAGCATTGTTACTGAGTGGTGGAGGTGAGCAACAACTCTGTATTGGAGTTGGTTGTTGTGACCATGATGAGAGAGGGAAGTGAAGAAGGAGAATTACAGGTGAACCCTAGATGTGTGGGAGCTCTAGAGGAGTGGGAAGAAGAAGTGTGGCATCTTCTTTATTTTATTTTCTTTTGAATGATTATTAATATAGTTGTGTATTGTCTCTCATATCCTGTGTTGTTTCATATTTCTAGTTACTTATCATTCTGGTTAAATTCCGTGTTTAGTTTCTTATACAAGAGGTAATCATATGTGCTCTAATTGAGGAGCAAGATCCTGACAATTGGTATCAGAGATTTTGGTTGGGTTACTAACAGGTGGTTTTAGATCTGGTTAGTGTTTATTGATTACAGGTTACTCACAGGGGTTTCTGATTGAGTGGGAGTATAGCAATGGTAGAAGAAAGTAAGCTACAAATGGAGAAACTAAATAACACGAATAGTCTGATTGATGGAAAGAAAGAGCAGGTAGAAGGAAGATTGTTGGTCGGTAGAAGATCAGTGTGTAGAAATAGATGTTGCAGGTGTTGTTGCATAAGTTGCTCTGGATAAAGTAGAATCTTGGTTTACAGATTCTTTTGCCTCTTTCCATGCAACCCAAAATAGAGCATCTTTTCAAGAGTATGTCCAAGGAGACTTTGGAGAGATTTATTTAGGGGTTGGTGAGCCTTGTCAGATTGTTGGCAAAGGGGAAGTGAAGCTGAAATTGTAGACAGATAACACATGGGTGTTGAATGAGGTCATGTAGATACCAGTCTTGGAGATGAGTCTAATTTCTTTAGAAAATTTAGGCGATGGGAGATGCACAGTAACTCTCACACCGGATGCACTTTAATTAGACAGTGGTAAGAAAGTAGGTATCCTTTATCTATCTACATATATTATTGATTCACCTTCTGTTGTAGAGAAGTGGCTTTGTAGGCTTGGTCACATATGTAGGAGGGGAATGCATGTTCTTAAGCAAAAGATAGATATCTTTGATAAACTTAAGAACTGGAAAGCCTTGGTGTTCATGGAGGAGATGACGAATAGAGATCAGCTGAGGGGACTAAATTATTCTGAGTAGGGCTATGTTAATTTGAATAGGGTTTTGACCCAAAAGGAGCTCACAGGTAAAAAG
>JARHVA010001075.1:342500-380000 GCA_037957365.1 Torreya grandis
TAACTAAAAATATCTATTATCTAGTTTTTTTAAATGTAACTTTATACATGTCTTAGTTAACTCTCCTTTTGATTTATTTAATCATTATCAAAACATGCCATTTAAATGAATACGCTCTTTTTCCTTGTTTTCTAATTTTAAGTTTAAGTTGACTCAATAATTACAAAAATCTATTTCCTAATAGATAATTATCATTAATTGCCCTTTTTATTTGAAAGATAAATATTTCCATAATAATTATATCTATCAGCACTAATGTTTATTTTTTAGATTTAAAATTCAAAAATCAAGTCAATTAGGCTTAAAAAATAAAATGCATACTAAAACACACAAATATAATATGCACTAAAATTTTTACAAAAATATAATTTAGAATCTATTGTGCGTGTGTGTAGGGTCACTAACATTTACCATTGATATTTCCCCAATCGCTTCATCTAGCCAATCCTCTCCATTGATGCTCTCCCTCATCAAGCTCTGAGGTTATGACCTATCCTTCATCCACCTCACATCAAGTAGGTAGTTAACCTGAGTCATCATATATATAAACCAATGATGCTAAACTAACAAATACATATCCACATTATTACAAATTATATCATACAATTGTGACATGTACTCTAATCAACAAAGTTACTGTCTCATTACAATATATGACATAAGCTCAACTCCAAGTAATATTAATTAGATATTAACCATACTAATCCATAGATTTATATATTATTAATTATAGGGTGAAATTAGGATGTAACAATCTAAACCCTTATAGACCTCCTAAAAACTATGATCAAGTACAACTTATAATATTTTCATCCTTAAAATTGATCACAAGTCCACTTACATCACAAGTACAAATCAATATGTAATGAAACGTAAATGTAGTAATTAAATAGTAAATATCACATGTAAGTGTAAAATATACATAATGATAAAGCACCTAACATAGAGAAAATTTGGATTCTTTTGAAGTCCCATATGAATTAATAATGATCACTAACTAATTATATGTGTAAACAATAAATAATCAAAATAAAAAAATATGCATAGGTAAAAAAAGCTTATTTATCAAACAGTATATATGTGTATACACAAAGTTCTATGTCATAATTTAACATAAAAAATAAGACATATATCAAGAAAAAATGTAGACCATAACATGTACATATACAAAATGTCCCACATAGGCATATAATGTGGGTCATATCGGCATATATAATTGATTATGCCTACAACTAGACCTCTAGCATAACAACTAGCTCTCCTACTCCTCATTGCCTCCAGATAAATTTCACTTTATTGCCATAGATGTAGAGCCATGGGTGTTAGATGCCTCAATACGAGGAGAGACTCTTTAGCATGTGAGTCATCAATTATTTGATCCACATCCTCTAAAAATTATTATGTTTGCACAACATATGAAATATAAAATTTAATGCATTAAAATTATATATTGAAAATGATAAATGTTTCCATAATAATATTTTGAAAAATGATTCTATACTCATTGTATTCCATCTAAATGGCTATCTAGGGCTGTGAGACTATGTACACACTTGTGATGGAGAATCCTATAGAGCATACATATATCATTAGATCTAGATGTGCATACATTTAAATAAATATGATATAGAATATCATTTATTAAAGCTAAAAAATAATTTTACTATGTGTTCTCACCAGTCTCCATCCCTAAATCATGACCTACTATAGAGATAGTGGATCCTCAAATGTAATAACAACATTGGACAGGGCTTCTTGTCATCCATGAGGAGTGCCCATAATATCTCTCATCATATATAAAACTAATAAATAAATAATGTGTGAATCTAATGAGCATGATAAAAACTCTATGACTATAACAAAAAAAATTGTTTAAGGGACAATAAATATACATGAACAAATATGTAATTTAAAAGTTTCCAAACCTGAGTATAGGGTATACTAGTGTCAATTATGGCCTCTACAATAGATTCAAGGCCTATTGAGCCACCCAAAATATTGCTAATCATCTATACAATAAAAAAATAAAAAGTTAAGTCACATAAATTAGTCAATTAAGTAATACATACTAGAAAATAAACTTAATATTCTTTTACAAACATAAAAAAACTATAATTAAAATTAAACTTGTGTATCAAATATAGATGGTAAATTAGATAACTCTAGGACAATATGCTAACATGTCATTAGAGGAGTTGGAGAAGCTACTACACCTAATATAGTTTCTGCCATGTTACTGTCATGCACTATTGAAGCATCTACAGTGGTGTATGCTCTTGCATGCTAGTCTTATGAGGTCCTAAAGAAACTATAAAAGGATTACACTCAATCATCTTGATATCCTAAGGTATTGAAGGAACTGTAGATGTAATGTAATGATAAGTATTAGTGTCATGAGATAATGAAGCAATTGTATATGACATAAACTTCTAGGTACTAGTATGCTACATAAATGTAGGTATAGTCTCCACAAAATGTAGTCTATGTCATATAACCATAGTTCATAATACTATTAACTACCTAAACTAATAATATATTAAGCATAGTTACATTATAAACTATAATATTAACTATGCTTAGAATCATGAGAGTATTCATGTATATGGATAATAGCCAACTTAGCTTTTAAATATCTTTTCATAAAGTTAATATTTGCATATAGCATAGTTAAGTGTGAATGCTTTAATATATCATAGTTATTATTATATTCATAGGATAAATCAATGTAATTTATAACATAGTTATAATAATATCCATAAACTATGAAAATCAACAATAAAGGGCATCACTAAGAATATTGATTACCACAGATATATTCAACTTAATTAAAAGGTGTCAATAGTATTAATTCTATAGTGAATATATTAGATATATTTAGGAATAAAAGACATCAACTTAATTAAGTCATCACGTAAGGTAAATCATTGTGCAAAGGTGTTGGTTGGTATCAACTCGATTCTTGTTTGCATATTTTATTCAGATCACCCAGTTACTCGGTAGGAATAATGGCCTTGTTTGTTGGTTGCTTACCAATCCAATTTTTTACTATGTGTTAACATGCAATTGAGTGGAGTGTTACTACTAAAAAATAACATTAGTTCCTAAGCAGTTTAATCAGTTCATATATAATCGAATATATAGATTATTATCTATATTCTTCAATTAATGATAACTACAGTACATATTTTTTGGCAGGATCATATTTGCAAACTAGAATATTAATTAAATTAATATAATAAAAATTATACAATTCCATACTCTTCATAGGTTATAAACTATTACATAGCAAATTATAGGTGGATCCAAAGGATATCATCAGTTATGTAGGTCATACCATTTAATAACATGGATATAACATGAATTTAGAAAATTCTTCATTACCTAGTCATAATAGCTTCCTCTTATCCCAAAGTATCAGTAATCCCTCAAACCAAATATTATCTAAGTTCCACTCATAGACTTATGAATAAATCTCTTTTTCAATCTACCTATTTCTCAATTTGCTAATAGATTGTATTATATATAAAAATTGTTTAAGAATTATTAATACTAGCCATGATATATTTCATATATATAATTTTAAAATGAAAAATACATCTTAAAATAGCTCACATGCCTTTAGTTCACTTCAAATTGCCAACATGCCTTTAGTTCACTTCAAATTGCCCACATGCCTTTAGTTCACTTCAAATTGCCCACATGCCTTGAGTTCACTACAAAAGAGATTTGGTTTACAAATGAATATATTCTGGTTTATATGGATCTAGATTTCTTTTATGCAAGTTTCTATGTTTTATAATCAACCCATTATAGGTAAATAGCTCTCTATTCTATATGCATACCAATCCTTTATAACTATCCAAACTAAAAAAATATAGTCCATTGTATATGAATATACAGATTGCTAAATATCTATATTCAATTTTTAATAATATCATATATAATTTTAAGGCATCACTTACCTAATTTATGTATTCCAATAAATTTATCAAGTTCCCAATTTCCTTATGTCTAATTTATCTTTCTTTTGTCTTCCCCTTCTCTAAATTACCTCTTTTGTCTTCCCCTTATTTTTTTTGATGCCTAGGGTTAAAAGGTCCCTCTGCCAAAAACATAATTTCTAATAGAATAAAACAATCCCAGATTAATGGTCTTATCATCAAGGCATATGGCCAACTTATTACCAAAGAGACCAATATATTGAAAGTATTAAAAATACTTTGGATTTAAAACAAAAATTAATCAAACGAAATACCCATGATTACTTATCTCATCTTTCTTAGTCTTAAAAAGAGAACTAACAGTCTTGGGTAGAGAGATATGAATGAGATGTATTTTTTCCTACTTATTACTAACTTCCATTCTTCTTCATTACCCAATTTATCTAAACCCAAACTTAACACACCACTTACCTCCTTAGGTTTTCCTCTAAAACTTCACTCTTATCTACACTTTTACCACTAAAACCAACTAAATCAACATTATGATTTGGTCTTACTAATAATCTTACCTTATCCAAATTATTTTCCATTATCATCTCTAAAACTACTCCTATAGATCGATCAGGATTTTTTGAAAAAAATACAAGATGATCCTCTTTAGCCTCCTTTCCCTAAGAAGATTCAAGTTTACACTTCAATTTTTGGTAGGAAGTAGCAAGATGACCAACTTAAAAACAATTCTAACATTTGATGGGGAATCCTTCAAAATCAAGGTTTTGAGACCAAATTCTATCTTACACTTTAATCTCAATCCTATCATGAAGATCCTGAGAGATATCTAAACACACAATAATCTTGGCAAAAGTAGTCTGAGAAAATTTAAATGAAGAAGAGTCAATTTCCAAAAAATACCCAATATAGAACCAATAACTGAAAGACCCATTTTAGACCAAAATTAAAGTGGTAGGTATGGAAATATCACCCAAATGGGATGTAGAGAAAAATTTGTTGTCAAAGGGTTAAAATCAAGAGTCTAGAGTTTCATGAACAGAAGGCGATTTTCATAGCTCCATTTTTTCTCTTGAAAAAACTTATCAAAAGTCACAATAAAAAACCTTTAACATAGGGATATATTTTCATATTGCCTTCCAACAAAGTTATCCAAGATTTTGAAAGCCACTAGTATAGAAAGGAAAGAGATGGCCAAAACCTATCATAACGACATACTAGACCCCTCTTCGTAAACTATTCTTCACCTTCTAGAATCTCCTCTAAAGCTTTATCTTCAAAATTAACAATAACATATTTTTTTGAAACCCTTACCTAATCTAAAATTGTAGGCTCTTCAAAAACCCTAGATGAATGGTTATTCATTTTTTTACAAAAATATTGTTATCTTAAAACCCCCAAGCTACCCTTCTAATCACTTGATTCTATTTATCAGTCAAGTCTTGTGCCCTCTAATAAACATCCTCTACCACTGACTTCACATTATACCCTTAGAAAATCACATCTCTAGGACTTGACTCTTTTTCTTTAACATACTTCACCCCTATCTTGATCGCTACTATCACTAAAGAAGGCTTAGTGTCAGAAGCCCTAGTCAAAACCATTAGCACAGGTAAGCATCCCAGATGACTCTTATTCAAACATAAGTTCTAAATTAAAAATATTGTTCAACAGAAAAAGAACATAATATAAAGTATCAAATCAAACAAATAAATATGAAATTTGCCTGTAGAACTCACCATAGTCCTACAAAATGATATTATTCCCATAGTATCGATTCCACAAGACCCTGATCTATGTCATCTCACTAATTTGCAAACAAGTTTTGTGAGTGTCACTTACTTTGAATGGTTCTATCATGTCCACCCTGGGGTCTTGAACTAGCAAGACAAGCCTATATACTATAAGACTGACCACTTATGATACATTAAAGGGTCCTACATATCTCTGTGAAAGTTTCATTGATTTTTCAAAAGCACATGAAATCATCATAAAATCCAAAAATGAATGGCCAGGGAGAGTTACATAAAACCTTCAAGTCCTCTCTACACATCTCTCTAGCCTAGAGAGTGTATTTCTCATTTTGGAGAAAAGTATTTAAGGAACTTGGCAAGAATGGTGTGTATAAGTTAATACTATCGCTACTCTGCATATCTCCTAATAAGTATAACATGTCAATATTGTCACTAGTTCACAGATCTCCAAACAAGTATAATAATGTATAAGAACTAGAAATACTACATTTCTAATCTATACAAAAATTAAAGAATAAACATTCTATAGTATACATGTGTATGGACATACGACTGAATTTGACAAGTTCATCTATCAAATCTTGGATTCAATAAGTCTGACAGATCCAAACTCGATAATTATCGAGTCAATGTGAGTCTAAGTAGGATATACTTTTATCACTTATTACTCACATTCCTAATTCACCACTCTTCCCTTAGGTCTCCACAACCTAATGATCTCTAGAATATACACAAGGTTTAATGAATCATAATTCTATACTAACCGATCAATAAATCAATACTATATGATAAATAATTCTAGATGTACCAACACACATATAATAAAAATCATACAATCATCCCATAATTATATTAAGTTACCATTATCTAAACATAACTAGTATCATATTTCATAGCTTAACCTATAATGTTATAGTCATAGTTAAGAGGAAATAATGTTAAATTTATCATAACATAAAAATGCCAAGGATTACACCATCCTTTCATCCTTATAAATGAACAAATGAGACAATGTCTCTTTGCCTACTTGGCTAGTACACAACAAGTTAAAAGTTTATCTCAACCCTTTTAGACTAACAAGATATTATGTACATCTTATACTCTACTTGCTCTTAGTGAAAGGTACATAAATAACTCTTCAAACATCATGCTTTAAGAAAAAGAAAATAATATCAGTCTAATCAAAGGTATATAATAACATAACAATTATAATCAACTTATAATTCTTAATATATAATTGATATATAATTCAAAGTTTACCACTCCACATGGTCTAAGTTCAAAATTTATATAAAGTAGCATTGAAAAGTGTGAATCTAAAAGGTCACTAGTGGAAAGTAGAGAACTAGTATCTCAACAACAAAACTTTTAAATACCCTCACATGGTAAAAAGAAAACACTGCAACCTAAGTTGCCTAAATAACTACCTACTTACCAAAATTATAAGAGTAGTATCATAACCTACTTCCATAATCGGAAGGAAAATACTAATCCAAATAAATGCATCAATCCATCCAATTATACAACTTCTATCTCAAAAATAAGTAGAAGACACTATCCCATAAACTCAAGGGAATAAGGTCAAACAACATTTCAAAAACAAGTTTCCTTTTTTAAGGGAACACTAAATCAACATCATGTAATATGAATCCACTTAGTGGTTTATAATGATGTCAAGGAAAAGTGAGGGAGTGATAACTCACCTATATGCTAACCATGGAAGATGACATTTCTTCCTAATCTACATAACATAAGGGTGCCAATCAATAAACAAAATCCTAACACAAAGGAACTCTTAACCAAAACATTGACATTATACTACAAAAAAAATCCCATTGTACTAGGTGGTGCCAATATAAAAATGGTCTTATATGATTAGTGTAAATAAGACAAAACTAATGCACATATACTTAAGTGAGAAGCATCTGATGATTTTTAAACACTCACAATGCAAAACATAAATGGCAAAGGTGACTTGATTAACAAATAAGAATATAACCATTCTCAAGGTGTCAATCTAAATGATCATAAAATAGTGTAGGAATCTCTTTTTTATGACTCAATAACTATGTTATTCACTCTCCTACCTAACCTTGATTACAACCAAGACCATCGAGGCACTCAATAAACCAACCCTTTAACAACTCTAAAAATATATGAGTGATCTTAAAGGTACACACCCAATGTACCACTAGCATTCACAATTCTCATTTTTGATAAATAAAAGGATGCAAAAATTCTAATGGACTCATTAGGTCCTAGAGTTTAAGCCATAGCTCTAATACCACCTATAACAAACTATTGAGTTTTACATAGATAATAATTTTTTTTAATTAAATACATATACTATAAATATATTACACCATAAGAATCCAAGCAGTGATCATACAAAATAATCTAAGTGATATAACTATAAATAAGCACACTACATCATACATCATTGATCACCATCATCAATAGAAACATATTAATATACAACTATAGAAAGTAACTACAAATAGCCAGCCATGGCCAGTAAAACATACAACCATTATTATCAAAATACAAATAAGTAAATAATTACATCTCATCAGATTAATATCTCAATATTAAATATAATACAATACAATGTACATATATAAGATACATGGCTCCCAGAGTATGAGTTCCCTGGACTCTCTAGTATCTATGGTAATCTCAAGTGTTGTCTCTAAGTAATTACTATTGTGGAGAGGGAGATCATCATCTGAGTGCTTTTCCACACCAATCATGGACCAATAATCTCCTACACTGATCCCAACAAGAAATGGCCATCCTTTCATAGATGAGTAGATAGTGACAACATTGGAATCCAGAAAGACAAGCAAGTACCCATGTGTTGTATGATTTCTATAACTAAACATGTATTGTATCATATAAAATATGTTCTATTACAAGATATCACACAAACATGTAAATCATACTCATAAAATGACAATGTCTCACTAAACATATTTTAGCCAAAGTTTTCAAGACTAATAAATAATAGCGATCTATAAATCAATCAAATTTATACACACCACTTTATTGAATTACCTTCATCTAGCATTGTGATGCTAGTAATCTAGTGAAGTCCATCTCACTCTTTATTCAATATCACCAATGTGAGATTGCTCAAATATAATTTAACCATAATATTCATACAATTTACATCCTACTAGAAATCATATCACATAACATGTTAAACATAGGATTAGTCAAAGCATATATTTATTTTGTCAAATGTATGAATGAATCTTACATTATTATCTATCCCATTCTAGAAATAATGACTACAGTTTATACCACCCAGGTAAAATTCACATTTTACTATAGATTTTAATTACCATAATTAGTTTCCAAACATACTACACCCTCTGACAACCCATATTATCATAGTCTAGTGTTTAAAGACATAACAACTAATTTTTCATAATTAGTCATAATAAAGTAGTCGTAAATACATAGAAACATAAGCTTATATTCAAGATACTAGATATATAAAAGCAAGTCATAGTTCTCATGAAACACATAATATTCTACCCTAACATTCACTATACTCTCAAGGGTTGTATGAACACATACATAAAGTCCTACTAACTATCACAAACATGTTATTCATAGTAATAACTAACATGCATACATTTAATCAGTCAAACATATGTATTAGTCTAGTCATAATAATTACATTATGCACCACCTAGGTATAACATACATTTAAACTATAGTACACCATGACATCCTATAATATCATAGTTTTTTGTTTATGAATAAAACAACTCAATTACGATTAATCAATCTTACAATTCAAAGAAAAACCAACCCGTAATCATAAATAATAATTTATCATGTATGGATTATACCACCCAAATATACCACATGTTTAAAAATGCATACTAACATAAAAAAGAAACACAACTCATAGACACACATCATGATGCACTATTATATGCTATATATGTCTAAACACCTATAAAAAATATACTCACGATGTGTATTATACACAAGTATTCGTTACTATATGCAAATATATTTCAACAGTTTAGTTATACTATTCTCAAAGAGGTAGATAACTCATAGCTAAGTTATTTCATAATCTTTCATTTAAATAACTTAATTCCTTTTCTGGGAAACTATTTTCACACGGTTATAGTTCCGGTCCCACAAAAACTTTGACTTATTTTAACCATCCATTTAGCTACAAGCTTAGACATATGACCCAATACGCCTATATATGCAATATTCTCATATGGTTGCTTAAGTCCATGTATAAATATGTTTCCATAACACACAAATGATATAATTACTATATCAATAGTCAATTATATTTCTAAATCAAGAACTCAGTTGTTATAATTTTTTGTTCATGAAATATATTGACAATCTTTATAAGATAAGGGATTCCTCATTGTAATTCTCCTTCATAGATTTTATCCCTACCTAAATAGGTTTCCAAAATAAGGTTTTCATGAAGATTTTCAATAGTCATTATACTGAATAGATTGACTATCATTTATATAAGTCTCATTATTTTTTGAAATATTAATAAGCAACTCTCCTTAGACAATTTTGAGGTTTTATATATATTTTCCTAAAAACTTAAATGCTGTAAATATTTTATACTATGCATGAATCACTTGTTCATTATGTAGTCATGCTAACACTAATTCATATTTATTTTATGACTTTCAAATCATCATCTTTCATTTAAATATGTTATTATCTATTTTTCATGATTTATCTTGTATGAATACCACATGTAACAATCTTGTCATAAAATTTGGCATCCATCTAAATAGATACATGTAACAGTCTTAACATAAAAATCGTATCCTAAGTAACAACCCCAATAGATACATATATATCCAATCTGTTTATTTTACTTTAGTAACAACAATAAATTAAATGGATTCATATAGCCATCATTCATAATACTATTAACTACCAAAAACAATAATATATTAAGCATAGTTACATTACAAACTATAATATTAACTAAGCTTAGAACCAAAAGAGTATTCACGTATATGGAAAATAGCTAACTTAGCTTTTAAATATGTTATCATAAAGTTAATATTAATGTATAGCATAGTTAAGTGTGAATACTTTAATATATCATAATTATTATTATATTCACTGGATAAATTAATGTAACATATAACACAGTTATAATAATATCCATAAACTATGAAAATTGTCAATAAAAGGCATCACTATGAATATTGATTACCACATATATTTTCAACTTAATTAAAAGGCATCAATAATATTAAGTTGAAAGTGAATATGGTAGATATATTTAGGAATAAAAGACATCAACTTAATTGAGTCACCACATAATGTAAATCACTGTGAAAAGGTGTCGACTGGGAATAATGACCTTGTTTGTTGGTTGCTTATAAATCCAAGTGTTTATTACATGTTAACATGAATTTAAGTGGAGTGCTACTACTCAGAAATAACATTATTTCTTAATAAGTTCAGTTAGCTCATTTATAATCAAATATATAGATTATTATCTATATTCTTCAATTAACAATAACTAAAGTACATATTTTTTGGCAAGATCATATTTGTAGACTAGAATATTAATTAAATTAATATAATAAAAATAATGCAAATCCATACTCTTCATAGGTTATAAATTACTACATAGTATATTGTTGGTGGATCCAAAGGATATTGTCAATTATGCAGGTCATACCATTTAATAACATGGATATAGGATGAAATAAAAAAAATGTTCATTACCTAATCATAATAGTTTCCTATTATCCCATAGTATAAGTAATCCCTTAAACCAAATATTATCTAAGTGCCACTCGTAGACTTGTAAATCAATCTCCTTTTCAATCTACCTATTTCTCAATTTGCTAACAATTTGTATTATATATATAAATTGTTTTTAACTACTAAGAATTATTAATATTGGCCATGATATATTTCATATATATAATTTAAAAATTAAAAATCCATTTCTAAATTGCCCACATGCCTTTAGTTCACTACAAAAGAGATTTGGCTTACAAATGAATATGTTCTAGTTTTTATGGATCTAGCTTTATTTTATGCAAGTTTCTATGTTTTACAAGTAACCCATTAAAGGTAAATAACTCTCTATTAGATATGTAGACCAATATTTTATAACTATCCAAACTAAAATAATACAGTCCATTGCATATGAATATACAGATTCCTAAATATCTATATTTTATTTTTAATAATATCATACATAATTTTAAAGCATCGCCTTCTTGATTTCTACGTTCTAAGCAATTTTTCAATCTCTCAATTTCCTTCTATCCAATTTCTCTTTCTTCTATCTTCCCCTTCTCTAAATTACATCTTTTTTGTATATGGAATGCTTCTTTTCCTTTTATAAATATATTATTTCTTGTTCCTAAAAAGGGGCATAACTTTTTATCTTTAGCTTTTTCTCTTTGAATGAAAATCTGCTTTCCAATTTATTTTTATTTTATTTTTAATTCCTTATTTCCTTTCTTTCCTCATCAGTGGTGAGCTTTCTTTAAAGCTTGATCTTTTCTTTTTATTTCTTTTTTCTTTTTTTTCTACTTAATTGAAATTTATTATATTTTATTTCTTTTACCCTAGCTACAATAATTAGTATATTTACTAATTAAATTATGATCTCTAATTGCCATAATGGTTTAATGATATATCCATTAATCAATAACCCAAATTTAATCTAATTATACAAATCACGTAAGAAAATTTCCACAAAACCACTAAACTATGCTAACAATAATGTTTAACTATCTAATGCAAATACCATCAAAGCATATTATGCTAACCACTTATTATGCATCTAACATGTGCTAGATAATGTGGTGTGTGCAGGGTTCTAGCCAGTTTCTCTATCATCCTCTGACATCTCTATCTACATCACCTTCTCTAATGATGTTCTTCTTTCATCATGCTCTAAGAGATGAGTTATCTTACATCAACCTCACAGTAGGTAGGCAGTTAGACCATAACATCATGATATACATTCATCATAACATAAAGCTAAAATAACAAATCAACATGTTTGTAATGTAAATACATACACTACAACTAAATCATAATAATGCAATATGTAACCTAATCAATATTCTACTATCTCATAATAGCATATATCTTAAAGCTTAGTCAAAAATAGCCAAACCAAATGTGTCAACTATAAATATCCATGGATAATCAATTAGTTTGCTTAGCAAGGAATTAGGATATAACAAACGCCACTAACACCATTACCACTAGGACCAATACCACTGCTAGACATCTCACCACCTTTAATCTAAACATAAGTCTTAAATTCATGGATACCATGGTCAATCATAACTTGTGTTAGATTCATAATCACCTCAAGGGTGTCCATCTATATGATATGGTGCAAAATTTTAGGGATATGAGCATGTATTATCATCTTTTTGTTTCTCTAAAATCAGCCAAGATAGTTTTGGTCTCACATATTACTATGTATATCATATCAAGACCCACATCCTAACATAGAGAGCCCTCATTCTATGTTCCTTCTACAACTTTGATACCTACAACCATTAATTCATGCAACCAATCTTCTCTTGTTTATCCACTCCTCACTAGGTTTGACATCATTCTCATTCATGATCCTATTGACTAGGCTTATTTTTGTTCTTTTTATCTACCTTTAGATATTATATACATCTTTCACTCATCCATTCACCTCATTCCATTCATTCTCTCACTCCCTTTCATTCATCTCACACACTAGCATTCACTAGGTTATAAGCTTCTTAAGACCTAACTTGCCTCAATTCTTAATCTAGGTCTCATGTATACAATATTTAAATATCAATGACCTAATTATGGCTTCACACATTTTTTTAGTTCATATCACACTTTTTTACAACCTTAAGTGCCTTCTACAATCCTTAAACACCGTCTATCATCTTCTATCTATACTCCGACTTTCATTATCCAACTCACTTGGCTTCACCACTTTCTCACCTCTTCCTCTTATAATTAGCCCTTCATTAGGCCTAATTACCCATGTTTACAACACAACCATGTATTATTGCATGTATAGATGTCATATTAGTTTAAAACCACATAAATAATTTTCTCCATTTTGTATGCTTTCATATGACCAAATTTCATTAATATTCACTAATAGAAACTCTTGATAATCCACTTTCTAGTTCTTAACCCTAAACTAGGGTTTCCCTATTTTGCACAAACTCGAGAGGGTTCAAAATTGACTTTAATGAATATAGATTATTTTCAAACCTTTCCAAAATCTCAGGAAGGTCTATCCTATAGATTATAAAATTATTAAAACTCCAACTTCTTTTGAACCACTTCCAAACACATGTAAATCTATGGTTCTGCAAGACTCTTGTTAGAATAGTTTGCCTATAACAAGCTAATACAGGGTTTAGTTCTCATTTGACTTACCTAAAATTTTTATAAACATTCCATCAAGGTTAATTTCCACCATGATGTCTATCTACACCATATTAATACTTCCACAATATCTATCCTTTCACATAATTTGTTATTAAAGTCACATACACTAGTTTACTTGACTATCACTTGTGGATAGGGCATTCACAGGCTTCTCGACTTGAACCCTTATTTTATTGGAAACAAACATAGTTTATATGCATGAAATACTTATTACACTAATGAATATACTCTTGAATATCACATGGATATGTAGAACACTTACTTTAAGAGAGTTTTTTCTTAATTAGTCTATAGTCTTCAATGAACATACACAAAATATGGACACAGTCCTACAAACACCAATCTTTGCATTTACATAACATAGTACTTGTTGTAAAATCTCAAAAAATTTCAATAACATCAGTTTAGATTCACATAATAAGGTAAACATAAAGTTATAGATATTTCTATTGAAAACATTTCAACTTTTATTAATTTTATTATTTTACATTATCAACTCGGTCACATGGACAGAATACAAAGTTTTTCAATTTTATCTCATTTCTCCTTCTCCTTTGTACCGCTACCTCCTCTAACCTTCTAACTGACTCCTAAAAGTCTCCCACCTTTATAACTACCAAAAAATCATTGTACTCTCCTTCTACACACAAGGTAACTACTTTCTTGACAACTACCTTTCACAACAACTACCTTGACATGGTAATTACATTCAAAATTCTTAGTCTATGTCATTTTCCTTATGACATGTATGTAGAACACCTTCCTAAACCCACCTATATTCATTTATAACCTTATGAAAACATTTTATAACATGAAACTTCTTGTCATTTACACAAAATACTCCTAAACACACTAACACAATTTAAATATTCAAAATGCCCATTTTGGTAGGAAAATGCCAAAGGGATACCAAAACACACTAAAGTGTTGTTTTAGTGACTCAAATGCCTTCAGGGGGACCCTAAGACATCCCTCACACACATTCCACACCTAATTTTCTACTCATAACCAAATTTACATAGTTTTTATTGATGTTCCTGCATCACCCTCCCTAACTTCGGAGGCCTTCATGTCAAAATAATTTGGAATTTCTAGCAGTATAAACTCACAATAGTTTTTTCTCAAAAATTATAACAAAACCTCATTATTTCTACATGGAGGATCATCAAACACCATTCACCACCTATCCCAAAAGTTATCTTTAATCCCCTCATGAATACCTCAATCAATAATAATATGTTTTCAATTCATCAGTGGTGGTTGGTTGGTTCCAAACTTAACAAACAAAGCACACACACATCTTTTGTTATTTTTTCTTAACATCCTCATATGAAAATTTATCAAAATAAAATTATTTCAGGACCTGTCTTTGATGCAACATTGCATCAAGTTGTGAATTTACATTTCCCATTTCATTAAAAAGAGTCTCTAGTGTATTGGCAAGAGAATTGCATGCACTATCAACTGAGGAGTGATGCAAACCATTGATTATTATTTAGAATTGTTGATGTTTTGCATTATATTATTCATATAATTCAACTTATTATTCAAAATCAAATTGTTTAGGGTCTTTTTTTACATTTTTTTTATGTAATGGGTCCATCATTTAATTGTGTAGCTAGAATTATAGAAATACATGTTTATTTAAGGCAATTCAAGAGAATCTAATGCAAATCTAATTTCAAACCCTATGTGCATAAATAAATATAAATAAAAATGGAAAAAATAAAATTTAAAAATCAACATACCTGAGATATCAACCAAAATTCCAAATCCCATTGGTGGGATGCAAATCTAAAGCATTCATGTGGACTATGAACAAATAGAGAGAAGGGTAATGCAAAAGAATATCCAAACCTACAGAATCACAGGTTTAGCAAATAGAGATTCAATTAAAATATAAAAAGGGTGTACAACCTTATATCTTTTCAAAGGATATATTCCCTTTGTAAAAAAATTAAAAAGATGGGGGATTTCACCCTTTTTGCCCCCCAAATTTGTTCATCGACCCCACGACTAGATAACCAACCACTAAAAAGCTTTAGTATAAGGTAAGATAGAAACCTCACCTTGTGATAGAGGATTTTTTATTGTTATTTTTTATTATTATAGAGATAGAGATGTTTTTTTTTTATGAATATTCCTAGGCTTTGACTAAACACATATTGTTGGCTAAACCTTGGCACCTTAGTTTTAACCCCCATACTGAAACTTTCAATACTAAACCAGTTTGGTTATGGTTGCCTAACCTACCTCTTTAGTTTTGGGACTAATTTATTTTTAAATACATAGGTAATGTAGTGGGTGAATTTAGGCATGAGGATCCTATTAAAAAATAAAAGGACCATTCTATTTATGCCTATATTTTGGTAAATATTGATGTTACTAAGGAGCTCCCATCTTAGATAGAATTGATTGTGAGGGATCGAACTTAGGTACAACTTATTGATTATGAAGGCTTACTTTTTAAATTCCATAGATGTTTCTTTACAAGACATTTGGTTAATGATTATCCAAACATCAAGTAAAAAAATGGAATACTTAGTGGAAGGATGCGGGTCTAGATCATACAATAGTAAATTATATTGATGATAGTAAGGATGAAAGTGAAATACTAGAATCAGTACAAGAAACACTTGTGTAAATTGTGCATCCTGCTATAGGAAATATTGATCCATATACAAAGTTCATAGCCAAGGATTTCATAAAGAGAAATGATACAAATAAATAAAATGGGGTATTTTTGGATCAAACTCCATTAAAGGTAGTTCAAGCAACCAATGTAGAAGATGAAAGTATGGTAGCCATAATTTCATTGTTGAATCACAAACCAGGTGATGCTCTTGAAGTCTACATTCCCATCTTGCCTATTTTAGGGGATGGAGGCGATTGGATGGTGGTGAGTAACAAAATTAAAGGAAAAATAAAGAATTAGATTGATCCATTGAATATGACTCTTAGATCTTGTAAGGAAAATATTAGGGGAGGGTCATAGCTTGTCTTAGTTCTAGTGTATGAGTGCAACATTTTAATGGCACTTTTGAAACATGTTTATTCCTACTGATAGAAGAGATTCATTAGGATTTTATTATTTCAAATAGAATACTAATGTATAATATGGAAGTATGCCAGCCATAATTTCATTGTTGAATCACAAACCAAGTGATGCTCTTGAAATCTCCATTTCCATCTTGCTTATTTTATGGGATGGAGGTGATTGGATGGTGGTGAGTAAAAAAAGGAAAGGAAAAATAAAGAAGACTAATCCATTGAATATGACTCTTATATCTTGTACGGAAAATATTAGGGGAAGGTCATAGCTTGTCTTAGTTCTAATGTAGGAGTGCAACATTTTAATGGCACTTTTGCAACATGTTTATTCCTACTAGTAGAGGGGCTTCATTGGTATTTTATTATTTAATAATTATCTTATTTATAAAGGGTACGGTCCCTTTTCTAAAACCCCATTTTACCATTAATTAAAAAAATTAGTAGAAAAAAATTATGTTAATCTTAAACCAAGCAACTAAGACTTGTAAGGGGGGGGGGGGGGGAGGCATTTTTTTCCTTTATTGGTGTGTTTGTAATAAAAAACTTTTGGATGCACTTTCATTATTACTTAACATCCAATTTTTTTTGATGTTGTAATAGATTTTGGGAGGTGCAATTTTGTAATTTTTTTACATTTAATATTTTTGGAGGGACAAAATGAATTTTTGTGGAAAGACTTTTGTAAAGGGTGTAATTATTCTTATCATCTTTTTGTTATTTTTTGGGGTCATTCATTTTTATCCTTAGCTTCCTCCTCATTCATGACAATGGAGATCTAATTATTCAAGCCCCTCAACACCTCCAACTACAACACATGAAAGACCATAATGAAGATGCTTTTATAGATGAAAGGCCTTTGGGGTGTTGTTTTTAGTGACATCCAAATTTTATTGAGGAGGAAGATATTTCTTAGATTGAGTGTCTATAAGATCAGGAACTTGGCCTAATCAACCTCAAAGTTTTGGATAGTCTACAATCCTATGTTATAGATGCCACATCACCAAAGGAAGTTTGGGACACCTTTTCAGCCTTATTTGTAGACTAAATTGAGTCTTTTGGGCCTCCTAAATCCTATTATCCCTATTTTACTCTACCTCCTTTTGTTCACTTCTTTCTCATGCCAGTGAGGATTAATATTTTGATGATGACATAACTGAGGTTTCTACACATCTTTTTCCTCCTCCTCTTAAGGATGTTATTTTTTATTGTACCATAGGTGACATTTTTCCATCACCTACTCCTCTAATGAGCATTTGTCTCTTGACAATGAAATGGATGAGGAAATTTTGGCACTTGCTTCTTATCCTTCTAATGAGGATTTATCTTTTGATAGTGACAAGGATCACAGTTCCTCTTCACTTAGTGAGGACCTAATTCTCATTTTTGATACAGATGAGGTACTTTATCCTCCATTTGATGTTTGTCCTACATTGTATCTTTTTACTTACATGTTGAGTTACTTTGAAAAACATACTCTTATATTTGGGTCTCACATACTCTTATATTTGGGTCTCACATACTCCACTCTATGGGATACACAAATAGATGTCTTGCCAGACTCTTACAAGGTATAATCTCTCTTATTCAACCTATTATTTGGCACAGTCACCATGACATCACATTTTATACATGTGATGTATCTTTGGGACATCTTGATAATAAAGATTCCATATTTATATGATATACTCTTCAAGGTGACTTGGAGAAAAAACATGATATATACTCTTTCTTCTCCTATTAGTGATTATTTTTTTCCTCTTGACACATGCTTGTAAACTTCTAGTTTAGGTCTTTTATGCCATAATATTTGAAATACTCTAGTTTTGTTTTATGCAACATCGAGAAATCTAGGATCAAACATAACTTTGACAGAGGAATATTATTCATTTTTTAAAGATCACCCAATACATTTATCACTTATTCTAATGGGAATAACACTTGATTGTTGGGACTATCTCACCTCATATGGTGATGGTTCCTTCCATCCTTACCATTTGCTATGTTTTTACATGGGTAATTAATATGATATAGTAGTTGGGACCCATTTTTTATTTTTCCCTAATCATTTTATTACGAGAGGGTATTAGAGTATTATATTAAAATTCTAATCTCTAATTAGGCATATTTACTAATTAGGTCTATTGATTAATTATGCACAATTATATATTACTAAATTAGTTGTATGGCACTTATCACACTATAGTTTTGGAAAGTTTCTAGTTATTTTTATTCTCTCTTGGAATGTTCTAGATAGAATCTTATTAATGTGTGACAAGTGTCACATGGATATTCTAGGAGTATATGTATCTATAATTCTCTCATAATCTCTCATGTGCCTATTTATTGGCATTGATGTACTTGTGCAATCATTGAATGATCAATGAGTCTAACATTTGTGAGAGATCTTTTTATATTTATGAGTATTAATAATATTCTTTTTTAAACCCTTACTTATTTGAGTGTTCATTCTTGGCTTTGTGAGCTTTTTTTTTTTGCCTTAGTCTCCTATCTAGACTGTGTGGTTTTTATGTCATGTTTTTTTGCTCCTTTAAGAAGAAGAGATAGAGGATAAGGGTTCACATAGATTATATAAAAAGAGAAATGCTTCAATATTTTAATTTTTTTGATGTATTCAAAATAAGAATTTTCATTATGTCCATAAACCCATATAACTTCATCAACATGGATGTAGCTCAACATCTACAAGTTCAGGTAAATAATATTAAAGAGGCTCAAGCAAATGGAAAGAAGATTCAAGTTTGTGAATATTTGAAGCTTACTATGGAAAAATATGTTTTGCATTTATATTTTTATTCTTTGGATATGGTTGGTGTGGATATGGTTCTTAGATATCTTTGGTTAGACATTTTGGGAACAATCAATATTATCATGTAAAAGTAGTTCATGAAGTTTTGTTACAAGAGAAAGAAAATCACTTTATAGGATATCACACTTGGAAAGGCACAAAAGAATTCTCAAAGTAGAGCATGAGGTTGAAGTTGATTAAGGTGAATAAGACTATACAAAAGATTTAGATGAAGTAAAATATGAATAAATAGTACAAGCAAAGAAGAATAATTCATCTACTCAAATGACAAAGGTAATACCAAATAAAAATGTGGAATAGGTAGAAAAAAAGATTGATAAGGTCAAAGTATCAAAAAAATACTAAGATTAGGGCATATAGACACCCACATCACTAGGAGAGATAAAAATCATGAAGGCATGTCAGGGAACATCATAACAACAATCATTGTGGTTATATAAGGAATCATAGGAACAATCATTATGGATACACTTGGAAGCCAAATAATAACTACTATGGTCATGCATGGAATCAAAATAATGCAGAATAATATGGAACATGGAATCAATAGAGAAATCACTATTTCTATGCATGGAAGCCAAAGAATAACTACTATGGTCATGCTTGGAATCAGAATAGTGTAGTGGAATATTGAACATGGAATCATAATAGTGTAGTGGAATATGAAACATGGAATCATAGGAGGAATCATTATGCATGGACACGAATGAGGTATAACTACGACCACAAATGGATTAAGTTTCACTTTTCATTTTTCATTTGTATAGTCAGGAAAAAAACCTAAATGAATTTTAATTTAATAAATTTTCAAATGCTCTTTCACATGTCAATTAATGTAGATGGGTTTGAGTAAATTATCATCACATTGTTCCATATTTCCATAATTCAATATTTGATACATGACTTCCATTTATATATGGTGACATGATTTATGATGTATCCAATGTTTGATTACTTTCATAACTTATCAATCATTATGACATGATACTACTTGACAACTAATGCTACATGGATGATTATAGATTTTTAATATATATGATGATGCTTACATTATCTTCCAAGGGAAACATAGCATGGGTAATCTTAACTATCTTATTGAAATATTTGTAGTCTTATGTTCCATTTTCTATACACTTATCTCAAAGGTGGAAACTATATTATATATTTTTTCGCTATTGTTATTTTTATATTTTTCATGTCACAATCTATTGGGATTATGCATGTTTGATATGGCATTGAGGGCCCAACTTCAGGATTCCAAATTTAATTCCCAATGTTTAATGACTCATTGACTCAAATTGAGTTTTTGATGTGGAGGCTTATCACTTAAAAACACACATGGTTTGTACTCCACTCCATATTTCTTCCTCTCATGATAGTAGAATGGATCCATATTACTTTCATTACATATCAAATAAAATGAGGCATTTTGATATTAACTAATTTCATAATCAAAATGTGCTATTTTTGCACTTATCCATGATGTTTTTGCAAGTAAGATATGTGGTTTAGAGGTTGCAAGACTAAAAGAGTCAATAACTATAGATCTATACATATACTATATTTTTTATACTTTTTTACTTTGAAATATATGCACACCCCATTTACTTTGTGTCTAAACATGCACCTCAAAGTGGAAAATTATATAGACCCTAAAAATGACACATTGGTCTATATTTAGTATTGTTTTATGAGTGTTAACACAATTTTATATATATGGATGATCTAGTCCAAATTATGCATTTTTCAACTGTATTGTCAACTACTGCCACCTAAACCCCTCTTTTTCAATCCCCCTGATGTTCCTTCTAAGATATTTTTTCATTTCCTTGTCACATTTTAGAACTATCCGTATGGTCCTAGCATCTATCAAGAACATTTTTCATAGTCTCAAAAAAATTCTTTTCAATCCCCTTTCAGTTGGATGGGCTCATCTACCCCTTTTAGACTTTCCCATTTCTAGTCATTGGAAGTTGGAATGTACACGAATACCACAAATATTTGAATTTAATTCATTATAAATAGACAATTGATTAAGTTCATTTCAATAATCAACTAATAAGCAAACACTTCTCATTTTTCTAGTTAGCATTCTATTTGAGAGCACTTTTGGCACACATACTAGAGTTATTTATTTGTTATGCAATCTTTTTTTATTGACATATTTTTTAATATATGGAGTATGACTATTAGAGGGCTAGTTAGGTAATAATAAGAAATTAAACCCTAATACAGAATTTAAGACTTTGTTTTCTTTAATTTTTGGGTTAAACAAATTTATATCATTAAATGAAGACATAAGTTGCAATGTGTGAAATTATGGTAAGGGTGAAGAGAAAGATCAGGGAAATAAACAAAGAAGATCTAATTTCAAGCGTAGTCATCTACCTGGAACATTTGTATAGCTCGAGCATCTTGTTTTGCTCATCTTTAATTTTCAATGTAATAAGTGTCACAACGTCAGATACAAATTTTTTGGTCTAAATTGTGGAGATAGATTTTACGACAATGCATAAATAAAATAACATCCTTTTATTTTCCATGTTTATTTACATGTTTTCATATTGAACATTTAACTACATAATTTATGTTTTTGTTTTTAAATGTTATGTGATATATAATTAGAGGCGGTTCATTTTTTATACTACAATACATCACCCTTGTCTAAAAACTCTTACCAATGTAACATTAACTTTATTACAAGTTATTCTTATATTTGTGTTAATTAATTAAAAGTTTTGACGACGATTTTAATTAGATTATTACTTATTTTTTAATTTTAGTCGTGTTTGAGTCAATTCAACTCAAGATGATCTCATTACTCTAATGATTATTTTTTTATTTTACTCATGTGTTTAAGTCAACTCAACTCAAGATGACCTTGTTGCATTCATAAGATTTTTCTTGATATATTTTTAGTCTATTCCAAAGAAAAGTATTATAACTTTCGCTCAAACCAATTAATTTATTGGTTGTAGTCAATTAAAAGACTTAAATTGACATATTATTTTTCCAACTCTAAAATTTAACATGTAAAAATTGAAAAATATTTCTTAAAATATCATTAAAAAATATCTTATTTTACTCTATAATATTATATCATCGCTCAAAATTAATAACTTTCTATTCTAAATTACATGAATATATGAATGGCTCAAAATTGTTCTTGCTTAATCCATAACAATGCACTTTATCTCTTATAAATTTTATAAGTCTTTTTTCCAAACAAACAAAAAACTCTACTTTTTAATATCAGAATACGACTACTTGATACCGCTTTCTGTAAAGTCGGTCTGCTAAATCTGGTATTTGTGAATAGGGGCGGTCACCGACCCACCGACTAAGATAAACATTGTTTATCTTCTTCATATCACACCACAGAAAAACATGTGAAGCGTTTATTGCTGGATAAACCTGATATATTAAAATTGCTGGATAAATCAGATATATTTTGAAGATTTTATAAGACATACTTCCATCCTGAGAGGAAGAGCGAAGAGAAGGGCTTAACGTCTCCGCAACTACAATTTTTTGGGTAGGCTTTCTTCACTGGTCTAACTTTGTCTTTCTTTCATTTATATATGAAATGTTATCCTTTCTCTTTTCATTTTAAGTCTATTATGCACCATGTGTATTCTTGTTAGGGAGATACTCACTCAGAGTTAGTTATCATATAGACATTTGGATACCCATTTTCAGAGATTATAAGATGTCATAAAACAAATTTTAAGATAAAGGGTATTATGGATAATATTTGTAAGTTGTATATGTATAATTAGTTTAAAGATTGTTGGTTTATTAGTGAAGTTGTTTGATTTACAAAATTAATTTTTATAGTGTATAGATTTAAAATCATAAAAAATTAAATTAAATGAATTCTCAACAAATTTGATAGAATAAATACTTTCAAATAAAATAATCTAAACATTTAGTATCAAACTTCCCAACCTAAATCTTTCCGTGATCAAAAAAGTTTCATAATATTCAATGCTCATATCAAGAATTGCAATATAAACAGAGAGTAGGAAAACTTTGAGCAAATTGATTCCTTGTTTATTTAGTGGATTCTTTTGTTTAGAAATTTTGTTAATATGTTTTATTATGTTTTTAAAACTTGGGGAGTAATTTATGGGGTTACCTGGGGAATAGGTTTCTATTATTACATTTAGATATGCATTGGGTCCGTTAATATGCACCTCAAGTATTAAAAGTATATGTTAAATTTGGTTAGTGTAAGAGGTGAGGTGAAAAAAATGCTTGTAAGGTTTAAGCTTAGGTCTCTTCAAAGTAAACATCATGACTTACTATTTCTTTAAACAAGGGTATGGATGTTCAGTTAAAATATAAAGAGCTAAATCTCATGAGAATGTGGTACACATAGATTTGAGGGAACGTCTCATAGTCTAAATTTTTCTTCTTTTTATAAACCCATGTCTAAAGTAAATTGAAAACTCGAGATAATTTATTTAAATGGATTTAACATGTTGTCATTTGTGTTGAAAAAGTGAGGAAATTATTTTTCATCTACTCATATTCAAAGCAAAAGTGATTAGTTGTGATGAGAACAAGGGTTTCCATTGCTTCTTTGCTCGAAAAAATGTTGCATCATTAACCTCAAACACCCTTGTTCTCAAAACTTATCAATGACCTCTAGATACAAATTTCATATTTCATCGTATTTGATATTTGGCATAATGTAATTGGATAATATTCATAAATTTTGATCAATCACCAACCTCATGATGGACATGCATTTATTCCATAATAGAAAATGATTTGAACATTAGATTATCACTCAATAAAAAAGGTGATTTTGATAATTGTGAGAATATTCTTCTTACAAGATGGTTCCCAAAGTGTTGGAGGTAACTATTTTAATATTTATTAAATCTTCATGAATCACAAGAATCCTATCTATATTTAAGGCGGGGTGAGGGGCTTACTCTCTCTATATAAAGAGGGACTTGAGGGATTACTAATGATTGGTAATTATTATCTATCTGTATAAGAGGTATTGGATGGTGGACCCTAATATTATTATAATGCTCGGTTCTCGATAGGGAGGTGGGGGGCGTTGCCCCCCCACTATGGTCATCGTGGGGGTCCAGGAGGAGAAATATTGTTAAAAAAACATTCTAAAATATTGTATTTTCATAGTAAACCTGGAATGTTCACTATTAGGTTGCAGATCTAACGGTATAAATTATGTTTATGTATTTTTTCTCTATATATAACCCTCCTTTTGATATGAGGTCATTTTAATTACGACGACACACTATATGTGAGTGAAGAGGAGATTGCAATGGATGTATTGCAATTTTTATCCCTTCATTTTATTGGTCTGAACAAAGAGAAGAATTGGTTGTTTATGTGTGGGCGTAGCCCATATTGGGTGAACCACGTTAAATCTGTGTCTATCTTGTGTTGTATTTTTTGCATTTTATTTCCATCTTTAATTCATTACTATTGCTCTATGTTTTGTATTCCTAACAAGAGAGTTGGGGGAGATTAGGAGGGTTGGTCACCAAATATATAGACAGGGAACAATTGCATCAACCTTGCTTTAGCTCATAGAACCCTAAATATTTTAAAGTCCTTTTCGAGGATAGATAGGTTTTCTCTCTAGATGGATAGGCTCTCTCGATGGATAATCGACACTCCATCAATCGATCTTTTCTTTACCCAATTTTTTTCAAAACAAGTTACATTATATATAGATGGAGCATCATGGAGAAACCTAAGTGATTCTGACATTGGTGATGGCATTTAAAATGGTGAGGGAATTATTTAATTGTTATATGAACAGTCCATTAACATATTTTCAAATAATGTGATGAATGCAAGAATTATTATTGAGTACATGATGATGTTATTTTTTTGGAAACAATTTAAGAAACTAGGATAATGTAATGAATAGTGAACTTTAATTGTTTGGACATCGTACTCTTTGTCACCATCATATAATTATTTACTTGAACCGTGTTGTGCAAAATTTATTAACCCGCAACCGCTGAAATGGGATTATCTTAAACATCGAAATGCATATGCTTCCTAGAAAATAAAATAAAATTTAGAGGACTTAAAAATAGATAAGCAGGCACAATATATCATAGTTGTAAGAGTGTGGTCCCATAAAGGGAGAAATTACAACTATTTTGTAGTTGTAGGTAGTTCTATATAAGTGTAAATTTTTATGGATAGTAAAAAATAGAATATTTTCTTGAAAAATAGGAGCAATTGTTGCTTAGGAGAGAGTTTTTTAGAGATGGGTAGAGGTTAGGGATAAGAATTTGCAACAACTGCAGAGAAAATTTAGGTACAATACAAATACTTTACAATCAATAAAAATTTGTTCTATAAATGTTTTATAATTATTTTTTGCATTCAAACTTTTTAGATTTTCTTTTAAAGTATAATTTAATCATGTTTTAAATTTTATGGGACCGCTTCAATACATATCTACTCCTAAATTTTTTTTACAACACTACTAAATATTTTTTTCGATACAATAATATAAGACCAGGTCGATATATATATATATATATATATATATATATATATATATATATATGCCTATCCTAAGGTCATTGGCTACATGAAATTGATGTGTCTTAAAGGCTAGGACAACCCAACTATCAATAATCATGCCCAATCCAGAAGATAGTGATAAGTATTTTAAACCCCAATAATAGTCTTTGTTTTACTACGCTGTAAGTGGGTCAATTGGCCGTAACATCACATCTAGACACTAGGGTGCTCCATCACCTTCTCACGATCTCGTAAAGTTTGGGAAAATAATTTGCAGGCTTGCCAATCTTTATAAGCAAATTCATTCCTATCGACCGAAGAATAAACTCTGTTTTTAAATTTCTTAAAATTTAGTTTGATTGAACAGAATTTATTACTACCTACACATGCATACAGACCTATATAATACCAAAGTCAATAGCTAGATAAATCTTCTCTTTGCTGTTGTAAAGGGATCGATTGGCCGTAATAGCTCGGCCAGCGCCTAGAGAGTGCTTTGTCACCCTGCTCATGATCTCGTATATTTTGGGGCAGTCGTTCACAAGCTTGCCAATCCTTATGAGCAAATTCAATCCCGTCGATCGAAGAATAAACTCTCTTTTTGATTTTTTTTAAAATTTAGCTTGGTCAAACATAATTTATTGTTACTTGCACATGCATACAGACCTATATAATGTCAAGGCTGATAGACAGATAAATATTCTTGGGAAGTATGCAGCCAATACTACAAACATGCATACTAATATGTGATCAATGTCATTTCTAAAGTTTTATTTATATTTTATTTTAAGATGATTTTATTTGTATTTAAAAGTGGATGTGTTAAAATATTGTTCGTCAAGATTTTATTTCATAAATATAATATTAAAAAAAAATTATGGTATAAATTTTTTTAGATATCTGATATAAAGAGTCAAGCAGTTAAGACTAAAATTGTAACTTAAATGATTTTAACAGTATGGATATCTTTTAATCATAGTTGTTTAACCAAAATAACTCATTAATTTAGATATATATTTATTCAACATATTAAAAAAATATACAATATAATTTATTTTTTAAAATCTATCATTTTTATAAAAAATATAATACAATGACAAAGTTCATAATTAATTATATTATAAATCAATGATTTACGAACTTATGAATATAAACAATATAATAAATTTTCTCCCAATATTCATTTTTAAAAATAAATAAGAGTTAATTGTAACTGGTTAAAGATGAAAATTTATAAAACAAATGAAAAGTATTATTATTTAATTATAGTAAATTTTAAATGTATTTAAGCGATATTCTATCCATTCATCAAATATAAATTTGTATTTCAATTTTATATTCATATAAAAAATAGAGTCACTATTAAAAGGTGGTGCAAAAGTCACTCATTCCTTGATAATAATTTTAATTTTGAATTAAAGAGTTTAAAGTTTAAGTAATATTTGTTTCCTCTTGATTAGTAGTGAATCTTTGATGGTGCAGAAGTATCATCATGGTTTTAATCAGGAGACCATGCCTTCTATTTTGTCTCATTCAAGATAATTTCAGTATATGAAGGTTAAACTAAACATTAAAAAATGTTCAAAGGTTACCTTGTTATTAGTGTTTTAATATTTTATCAATGGACTTACTATTACATTAAATTATGTTTGGTTTTCATTTTGTGTAGCGTTTTGTTATCAAACACAATATATTATTTAGAAATCATATTTTTTTAATTATAAGATTGTACAATTTATAATATATTTTAATTGAAAATATAGTTAAATTATATATTTTTTAAATTATGTATAAAAGCTAATTATATAAAAAAGTGATTAGAAGAATTCACACTCTAAGAATTACATCGATATACACTGTAAGATTACACCAGTAACTTGATAAATTTTGAAAAAAAAAATCCACCAAAAAAATGATGAAACTAAAGAATTATAAAATATAGCTACAAAACATAGTACATATTACACAATATGAGCAACAATTAAAGATGGAGAAAGAGCTAGGAGACCATCAACGTTGTCATCCCATCCTCCCCAGTGTTTAGAAGCCAATGAGTCTCCAATATTAAACACAAACTCTTAACTCAATCTTCCTTATCTTTATCTTTATCTTTAGCATTGTCTCGTCTAATAAGAAAAATAATAAGAACCAAGTGCAAAAACTTACGTTAAGATAATACACACCACCCAAAATAACTAGCACCACCCCTTTGCCATCAACTTATAATATTTTGAATATTCATTATCACAAAATATCATTTATATTTTCATTCAAAATTTTACATCTCCCTTTATAGAATGTGGACATAATTAACATTAAATGTTCTAAGGATTTTATTGTCATCAAACTTCTACATGCATTTTCTTTTTTCTTCATTTTATTTACAATCAAATAAAAATTGTCATGACTACTTTTATTTAGAAATAGTGTTTATATTCTTGTCTCCCCATGTATTGACTGATTTTAACCAACACTGACAAATTGGTGGGGTCCAAAATCTCAACCAATTACATAAATCTACACTAAAAAGTATTAAATATTGAATAAATTTGATTGGTTATCCAACTAAAATCAACCAATTTATGAGTGTTGGTTAAGTTTGTCCTCATATACCTAACTATTTTCATAATTTAATTGTTCTTCCTATTAAAAATTATATTGTATTTCATGTAGTTTTCTACTTCTTAATGTCATGTTTTGTATTGGAATCAACCATTTATTTTATGGGCATTTGCCTTTGCCTTTGATGCATATGTGAGATTTTCCTTGTTCTTCTTTCTGTTTTTAATAAGGGTTTTTCTAAATAATTTTACTAGAAAGGTTTTTTTGACATCATTGCATTCATTTTCAAAGCTCTCTTAGGTAAACTAACTCATTACTTTGGAACTCACACTTAATAAGTTGAACAAATTGTATAACGATAATAATTTTATCTAATCGCATTATAAACTTTAAAAAATTATCTTTAAATATTTAAATTATTTTTAATTAATATTTGATATTCTACAAATATTTTTAAATTAAACATATTTCATATATATACATATACATACACATATATTTATTATTAAATCAAATTACATATATATATATGCACACACATATATTTATTATGAAATCAAATTTTTAATTATATATAATAAGTATTTTTCCTACTTTATTATACAATTTCATTAACTCATCATATATTTTTAAAATTGTTGCCTATTTTAATTATTGCATTGAAATTTAACTTGTAAGTATAATTATGAACATTATTAGTATTTCTTTGGTTTATGATCAAACTATATTTCATCATTAATGAAGGTTTGCCTATTTTCACATGACATTTTCTTTCATATAAATATTTTTATGGTAGAATTTTTTTATTTTTATATTATATATTTACTTATATAATATTAGAAATATTTTTTTTATATGGAAAATTCTATTTCATTAATTTTTTACTATAATTTTTTTAATATTTAAGACATGGTTATTTTTTAAATAATTAATTTTTATTTTGATATATGTGTGTGTGTTTTGAATTATTTAATCATAATTTTAAAATTTTATTTTTATTTTTTAATAAATTGATATTGTTTAACTTATTTAAAATTTATAATGTTATATATATATTTTTTAAATATCATTATTTTTTAATTACATTTAAAATGTTATATATATATATATATATATATATATATATATATATATATATATATATAATATTGGGCAAAAGTGAGGTTTTGAAAGGCCCCCCTCCATTATAAAACTAATGAAGAAGATAGAGAATTAAAAGCTCATAAAGATATATCCATAAAGCAATGCTACCACATATCGAAAATATCACCAAAAGTTAGACTGTCATAAATAAATAGCATGGAACAATGATTTAATAAAGAATCGTAGTTCCAGTATCCAACATCAATAAGTTAGGAGTTAATGGGAAATATTTCCTATATATAATTCAATGTTACCTTTTGTACCTCTCTTCATTTTAACTCCTTCCACATCCCTTGAGAGGGTTCCATTGTGACTAATTGCAATTCTAAAGCCTGATATTCCAAAGGTGTATATTAGATCAAGTGTTTTGGGTTTGAATGGAATGCCAAATATTTATCTAAGTTTGAGTTATATAGTTCATGAACTCTATTCATTCCCCCTGACGAGGTCACATTCACGACCATCCCCATAGAGGTATTATGATCTTCTCCTCTCTCCACCGCAATAAGGGCATATTCCTCAACTTGAATTTCTAGTTTTCCATATTTATTATTTTATGGCTCTATTGTATGATGGCTTTCCTTTCCCTGATCATCATCTTTTAAAAATACCTTTTGCTTTGGAAAAATCCATTGTTTGGATATTGATTTCATCCCTTTTTTCTGGAGGATGTGTTTGTGCTTGGGGACATGCAACTTGGAGGTGTTCTAGAAGTTTACATATATGTCATCGAAATGTTGTATTATTATATTCCAATACCTAAATGTGTTGATAATTTCCCCTTCTAAATACCAATTTATCTGGTATAGCCTTGCTAAGATCAATCTCCATACAAATGTGAGCATTTGTGCACAACCCCACTAATGTTCTCTTAACATCCTATTTGATGTAGGTGCCCAAGGATTTTTCTATCTCTTCGAGAGCATCCCATAAATGTATAGGTGTATTTGGGATCCAAACCCAAATTGGCATTTTAGTAACTAAGAGAAAATTAGGGTCAAATTATGTAAACCATGGAGTTTTGAATGGCCCCACCATTCTTCAAAACCAGGGATTATCTACAAAGACTTTCTAATAGACAACCTAATAAAAAAAGATAAATAATGAAAAAAATTAGAGCAAAGAGATATCTTATAATGCTTTGTCCATGTCATATGTATCCATTGATACAAAGTCAAATGGTAGGCCAAAACCCATTAAATCTAAAAATAAGTACTTCTTTCTCTAAGTTTGACTAGTATTAGGTCAAATCCTCCCATGTGATTTCCACTATCAACATCCCTTCCTCATGCTCCATGATATATGTGCTCGGGAAAGGTGAAGGCTTTAATGCAATTGGTTTGGTAACTAATTTTTTCACCACTTATTTAAAAGACACAGGTTTATATGTTGAAAGCATCCCTAAACCCACAACTCCTCTACACATATACAACATCAAGAAGAGAGTGTAATCCTTACCTATATTTTATCCTGATATAGGAGTATGATCCTTAAGTTGTTTTCCCTCATATAAAATACATTGTTGATCTATTGGAATTCCTTATGTATACTCTAATTTTTTATTTTGATCAAACACCTTATCTATCAATTAAACCCAAGGGCAAATCAATTTCCAGAAGAGTTGGACCATTAATTGGTATCTTATATTCTTTTCACTAGATTTCTTGCCTACAATAATTTTATCAAGCATTTTTCATACTATCATTTTGTCAAACATTTGATAGAAATTTATAGTCCCCTAACACTAAAACTATGAAACAACAACAAAATAATACAACCCATCATTGGCGATGCCCTTACCCTTCTTGTCTTCTATCATGCCCCTTTGACATTAAAACTACAATAGAATTTATATTAAATATTAGTAATTGTAATGTTTATGACATAATTAATATTAAAACATTCTTTAATTTTATGTTCATTTTTATTAAAAAATTTATGCAGTGAATTTTGTCTTCAATATATATGACATTCATAATATTTTGTATACATGTTCAAACTACTTAATCTAAATATTACATTCTGTATTGGAACAAATATTATGTATACTCTTGCTTCTTAAATGTGTGAAATTTATTTATAAATCCATTTATAACATATTTTTTTGAGCATCTATGCACATCTAAGCATATTAATTTTTAAAATCACTAATTTCTTTAGAATTCATATTATAGATATAGATATAGATATTTCACTTGTACCATGAAACCTTTCAAGGAATACCTTTAAATATCATATTATAAAATGAATGCATAATTACCATATATCAATTGTTATTAATAAATGTAATTTTTTAATAAATAATTGATAGTTATATATGGGGTTTCTTTTGGGTCCTGCAGGGAAATCACTTTGGCCATAAGAAATTTCCAAGCAATGTTGGAATGGATTTCAAGATCACATCAAAAGTTCATCATTATCAACTTTTATGTATTTTGGAGTTTTTTATGTAAGAGTTTCCAAAATTTACTAGTTTTGAAAAGGAACTTATAGAGTCACTGGCATCATGGTTTTTCTTGTTTTAGATATCATATGTGAAATGTATTAATAGCTTAAATAAGAATCAAATATTTTTATAATTACATACATTAATATATTGATTAACAAATAGTGGTGTGACCATGGTGAGAGTGGCTCTTCAAGTTGAAACTAGGAGATTTTGGAGAGTCAAACATAAAAAGCTTCAAAGTGCTATTTAATTTTAATACACACAAGCTGGTCTTAATTGGATACCAAACGCTTCCATGATATTGTAAGTATAAATATATTTGATTTTTAATTTTTAGTTTTAACATCTATTTTATTAAAATCTTTTTTTAATTTAAATATTTTTTAATTTATTCTCAAATTTTATTTATATTTTTAGTATCAATTCTATTAAAATGTTATTATATTTTAATATAAATATGAAAAGTTTTCATTAATTTATGAGTATGAAAAGAAGTTTTCATAATCATAACATTATATATATATATATATATATATATATATATATATATATATATATATATATAAAAGGTGTTTTTCATTTTGAATGGTGGTAGAGCTGATTTTACATATTAATATTATTGAGTTCCAAAAATTATTACATAATATTATTTTATTAAAAAATTTCAAAAAATAAATATACTAGGAAAACAAGTTATTTCATATTTTGTAGTGTTCTTTCATTTACTATATTATTAGTATGAAAATGCAAATACAGATTAAAATAGAAATGTAAATTTTGTTGTATATTCATATATACACATTAGATTTAGATTTAATTCATTTTATAGAGTTTAAATATTGATATTTATATAGATATTATTATAAATATCATTTACAATTTTTTGAATATATGTATCCATTATGATTTAAAAGAAGTTTAGAAAAACCACTCTCTCTTCTTGATGTCTTTTAAGACTTCGCGTTCAAAGATATGCCAAGTTACAAAACATGTAGCATCAATCAAAATATACCTTAATGCTACTAAAGTATATAGTACATCATACATTTGCACTATTATTAATCACTTTGGTTCACCTATCCTCAAGACACCAATCTTATCTAGAGCGTCCAAAATTTCTATGCAACCACAAATCATAGTACTCAGGTTAGGATGAACACCAAAAATTCATGCCACATGGATCCTTTACACCCTACTTCATAATACAAGGTCACCCTCCCCATCCTCACTCCATATCAATAGACTTTAAAACATCGCATGCACCTCTAATTTAATCCATCACACCTACAAAATGGTGAATCTTCATCCATAGAAAAATTTGGACTATTCCATAATAATTTCCTTTTTTAAATGATTTTTATAATGATAAAAATATAGCCTTTTGAATTCTTATTTCAAAATCATAATTATGAAAGGGGCATGCACAATATCATTCTAGTCTTTGTCAATCAAGGCAAAAGTGTTTCCTTCTTTCTGATCATGGAAATCATCATTGTCAACATTTTGGTTCTATTTATACATATGTACCATACATGTTCATTTTCATTAAATATAAGATAAATATTATGCCAACTAATTTTTACATGAGAGTGTGATAATTAATTAAAGATTCATATTTTATCGTGTTCTATAATAACTCAATTATTTACCAACTCAATTATTGTGTTATCCTCTATACCATCTTTTTGGACTCTATCATGTATATCATCGGTATTAGATACAAATTTAATATAATCTGTCAAAGGTTGATATTAATGTGTATATAAACACATAAAAATATATTAAAAAAAGGATTAAGACTTGGTTTTTTATTATTGTACTAACCAAAATAACATGAATGCAAGAGTAATATGGTTAATCGTATAAGAGATGTTATAATGAATCCCCAAACATCCCAAAATGTAGTCGAGATGGCCTAAAGGATCATTGTAATGAAATATTTTTCCAATTGTGTAAGTTCATGATGTAACTTGGTCCTCTTACACCCTGTCATTTTTATACTTGTCTTTTCAATCTGTCAAAGCCAATTCAAGTTCTAAACCAATCTAAAATTTCAAGTTTTTGAAGTAAAAATTGATGCCATAGCATTGGATAGTTGGATTTAACAATTGGAGGCCTACATATTGGTAAAAAAACTTTCATGATGTAAAGAATATTACCTTCACAATGCTAAATATGTCAACATTTTAGTCACACACTAGTTGGAAAATTGAATTACACAATGTCAAAAAGAATATGATCTCATTAATACTTGGAGTAACTTCTTAAGCTCCATATACAAGAAATGTTACCCCTTCAAACATTGTGAGGATGATTACATGAAGTTGGTTTCTGTAATGTGAGAATAAATTAGTGAAATATTACATTAATACATTTCATATCTACATCATGTGATTGCATGAAAACATAATAATGAAAAAAAAAAGTGTTGAAGGACATTAGTGGAATATCAATTTAAAATTGTACAAAGAAGGAATTATTTTCCTTAAAAACATTGGGGTGTGCATACCATCAACACCAAAAGTATTGAGATCACATCCAAGATAAAACATAATTTTCCCCTTCATCTAGTTTCACACAGATAATAAATATGAAAATAGATGTATAAAACACTCCAATGTAATATAAAAATATATTGCACCAATGATACTAATTGAAAAAAACCTATGATATAACATAATTCCCAAACTCCATCAATATAAAACAAAGGAAATATGAACCAAGGTGACAAGTGGTGGAAAAAAACCACATAAAAGCTCATAATGATTTTGAATGTCATACAACAATCTTTGATTGTGTAATATACATTATGTCCCAAGTATGTCCCATGTAAAAAGGAAAAGCTAATTCAAATTATGATTTTTTGAGTTCCAACACCTATGAACCATTGACAATTTATAGGAATGAAAATGCCTCTTTAATACCAAGTTTTGGTTCATTGTTAACCCTTGAATTAATTTGATTATCAATCATGGGAGCCAAAATAAAATAATTCAAAAATATGCATTCCAACACCTATATCTTACCATTGAACAACATCATCATCGATACTCCTTGTGATGACTACATAAAGGCAAAATTATTTAGGTTATCCATATTGCATGAGTATTTCACCCATACCATACCTCAAAACATCACATTCAACAAGGAAGGTTTAAGAAAAATTGAGAGTGGACAAAACTAGAGTGGTGCACATAACATCCTTCAACTTCTCAAATGCATTGGTCATTACTCATTCTAATGGAAGGTTACTTATTCAATAACTCTGAGTGTTTTCTATATGCTAGTATAATTTTTTACAAATATTTTATATTAACCTATAATCATTAAGAAACCCTTTAGGTTCTTGAGGGTTGCAGGTGATTTCCCTTCTACCATGGACTTGATCTTTTAAGGGCCACCTTTATGCCTTCATGAGAGATAATGTGACTTAGTTATTACACCTCTTTGACTTCAAAATCACACTTTGAAGGCTTGGCATAGAGCTAATATTGTTCAAAATTTTCCAAAAGCTTATTCAAATGATGCAAATGTTGCTCTAATGTTTTCTTTTCTAGATTAAGATATCATCTAAGAACACAAAATCACACTTCCATAGAAATGGCTTAAAGACAAATTTCATCAACCTATTAAATGTAGACAAAGCATTTGTGAGGCCAAAATGCATCTCTAAGAATTGTTAGTGGCCCTCATGTTTTATAAATGTTTTCTTATGAATATCCTCATCTTTGATTTTGATTTTATGATAACCCAAATGAAGATATAATTTTTTAAAATAAAAAACATCATGTAACTCATCTAGTAAATAAAAAATTACTATAATAGGAAACTTATCTTTTATGATTTACTTTTTGATTTATCTATAGTCCAAACACATGTCAGGTTTCGTCATTTTATGCATCATCACTGCTGGATAAGAATATGTACTCTGGCTATGACAAATAATACTTTTTTCCAACATTTATTGTACCATATTTTAAATCTCACTCTATTGCACATATGGATACTTATAAGATCTGATGTTGGGTGGTTTGATCCATGGTACTAGTTAAATTTCATGATTATGAACTCTTTTAGGATGAAATTCTTTCATAATATACCTAAAATACTAAGTGTCATTCTACAATTGTTTTCAGATCTAGTGGTGTAAGCACCTTTGACTATTGTCCTTTTAATTAAAATAATTATTTCACACACCCATATACACCCTTATTAAGCATATTTTACATGCTGATATCTCACCAACTATGGAGAATTTTTACACAACCCACATCGTTCTAATTTATTTCAATTTGAATGAAAATGCAGGAATAAATCTTGGAAGTTCATCTCAATTGTTCCCTAGGTAGTGTCCCATTAGAATAAAACACAGTGTATTCTCCATCCATGGGAATGGAAAATAAATTTAATTTTATTAGGTATTATCCCATAGTGACTTTAATATTATGGAATTTCCTCAAATAGCTAACTTTATCCCCATTTACAATCATGACCTGAAATTTTGAAGTTATATAAACAAAATAGTTCAAGCGCACAACCAATTTATTATCAATGAAATTGTGATTACTTATTCATTCAATAAACATTTTCACATTATATTTTTTTAGTAAACCCATTGCATTGAGGGTTTATGGGGTGATAATACTTGAATTTCATGGAAAGAGATAGTTCATTTATGATCTCCTAGCTCCTCCTTTAGCTCATCAAAAACCTCAAATGTGACTTCTTCATCCTTTTCTTATTCATTGGAAACCGCAATGTATAACTTATTTTCAACACATTATGTCCTTG